>JAUTDX010003900.1:0-33555 GCA_030844895.1 Ambrosia x helenae | reverse complement strand
AGAAGTGGTGAAGGTTTTGTTTGGGCTTTTGATGTTCAATTGACTAGAAGATTTATCATTGACTTGAGTTTCTTGATCTGAAGACTGCATCTTCAAACGTAATTCAATTTTTTTATTTTTATTATTTTTTTTGCATTTTTAAAGATTTTTAAAAATAGAAAAATTATTGTTTTTGGAAAGGATTGTGTCATTGAGACATGGTTGGCGAACCTAATTTAATAAAAAAATTATTGTTTTTGGAAAGAGATTGTGTCATTGAGACATGGTTGGCGAACCTATTTTGCGACATTAGCATTTACATATGTTGGTTGTTAAGATAGGGTTACCACTCAAATGGTGGTCAAAGTTTGTTGGATATGGAAAACTGGTTTGAAATTAGGATTTTATGGTCAAGCAGATCTTTAGTGTAATGTTAAGCAAAAGTTTTTATTTTATTTTTTATCTGGTTTATTTTGGATTTTTTATAAAGTGAAATGGGTCAATCGAATGGGTCTATATGGATTGTAATTTAGCAAACTCATATCGGTTACAACTTCGACTCATTTTTATACGAATAGTTTGCCCTGGTTTGTGGTTTATCTCAAAAAGGTTAAATGAGTCAAATTGAAAAATTTAGCGACAAGTGAAATGATATGATGTTGAGACAAACCCGATTTTATTCAAGTATTCGATAAATGTTAGTTTGTTAAGCTGGCTTTTTTGATACAACGTTATTTACAAAAAAAGGCAGGGTGGCGAATCTCGCTCCATTTGGAGTGAAGGGTTCACACAAAACAATACGAATTCATCAACACTTTCGTCCGTTGGCAGAATGTTATCAGAAAGCATCCACACGGTCAATTTTATCCTTCTATACTTCGTAACTTATGTATTCTCTCCAGCAAACTTTACAAAAGAGGTAGACTTCTACATTCGTCTACATCCACTCATAAGTAAATTTAGTTCCTTTCTTGTATAGGTGCAAAGAAGGTCCTTAACAAAAATCCTTTTACGATCCGCAGAATTGCACCTGGAAATTGAACTACACCAAACTTATTTGAAAGTTTGTTATTGGCTTTGTGCTTGTCCTGGTCCGTGCACCAACATCCCCAACCTGCCCCAACAGAATTTTAGCTTTTTATAACTACATATTATTACTGCCACAGAAACAATCCTATTTTGTAATGAATGATCCATGTTTTGTAATAATTAATGCGGCTTCATGTGACTGAAGATAGGTTAGCAGCTTCTCTTTTCCTGATTCTTAAGTAAATGGATAAAAAATTGTTTTCCTGATCTATATGTAGAACCGCAAAAAACTTGAAATAGGGATCCAGTCTTGGCCCTTAGATAAATAATAATAATGATTGAATGGTCAAGGTTTTAGTGCAAAATATGTATTTTTTAACGGGTAACTAAATGTGATATAAGTAACAGGTGGATACAATTTCTGCAAATGGAGAATGTGAAATCGGTGAATGGAGAGAGTTGGGAAAGAGGGTGTCATCACCATTCAAGTAAGCTGCATCTATTTACTTAGCTGAGCAAGTCATGTGAAGTTTGGAATTGGTAAAATAATGGGTTCACTACCAAGAATTGGTTTCTTTGATAGTGAGGTTTACCCAATTCTTACAAATAAAAATAGACCTACAACATATTGGACATTTCATTTTTTATTTGTATTTTTGTTCCTGATTGATAATGTATGCAGTTTTCAAACAATGTTTTCCTAGATATGTGGTGAGTTAGGATGGTGTTTTTTCATAGTCATTAAATGTTAAAGTACGTTGAATAGAATACAATGTTAGATACCGAAATGGGTGGTGATTCGTAACAAACATTATAGTTGAATCAGATATCAATTGGGAACCCGCTGCAACGCGCGGGCATTTCCACTAGTTGTTTAAATGAATAAAATATATATTGTTTAATGTAATAGTTTAAGAGATATACAATAATATATGTGTATATGTATAGTGTGAGGTATGGGGAACCTCAAAAAAGCGGGAGAATCGGAGAATCATTCATGTAACATTGTTAATAATAATATGTCATAAAAAAACAATTTAACATGTAAAAAGATTATTTTAAAAAAATCGAAGCTTTTTTATACAAAGATATGTAGAAATGATTCCAATAAAATTAATTTTTGTTAAAAGAAATGTAAAAAGATTATTTTGACTTTTTTATTTTTAATTATAAAGACTTCTACATGCATTTATATGCAAAAGCTCCAAAAATGTTTGAAACAAAAATTTACATGATAAATTGATTTTTTATGATATATTTAATATTTTAAATGCATGGTTCCACGATACCCAACTTAATTTTTTAGGCTCCCCATCAAATAAGTTATCCTACCGTAATTCTCACCCCCCCCCTCTTTTTTATCAACGGTAAAAAAGTACAACAATAACATCACACCAGTTTTCTTCAGTCGGCCGGATAACATCATTGTTGTCGACCGCTGGCCTACCTCCCTATTTCTCTCTCCCCCTCGCTCTCACGTCATGTGCTCTTCAACACCGATCGGTGGAACACCGAAACATCATAACTGCCGAAATTTAAATCGTCTAAACAGCCCCCACCATCGCTTATCTTCTCTCTCTCTCTCTCTCTCTCACACACACACAACATACACACACACACTCTCTCTCTCTCTCTCTCCGTCTCTCTTCTTTACCTGTCAGCCTACTAGTCGGAGAACCTAGGTTAGCTCCGAATACCCCTTTTTTGCTGTTTTTTTCTTTGTGTCTTTGTTGCAGGTGAACAGATCTGTAGACACTGCCACTGTAAGGAAGCAAAATGTTAGACCAAACCAACATTTTCAGGCAAATCCATATAGTCCCAGGTCAGGCCAGGTGCATTGTATTGTTTAATAATAATAATATAGTTAATTAATATTCATGACAATAGTGTGCTCTTTGTCGCTTATTGTCCCTTGTACGTGAATGTCTATTAAATATTGTTGGGAGCTTCTGGGTGCTGTTTGTTCTATCTAAAAATAGTTGCAATCATAGACAGCAGGGGGTCATGACTTTTCCTTGAGATCATGTTCAAGGATGAGTGGTGCAAGATAGGTAAACAAAGGGAGTATAGTTTGCGTGTAGCTTCTTGGAATGTAGGAACGGAATGGTAAATTTGCATAGTTGGTAGATGCACTCAAAAGCGTAGAGTTCAGTTAGCGTGCCTTCGGGAGACTATGTAGAACAAACTTAGAAGGGCAGAGCATAATGGGTATAAGCTGATGGGGTATGATTCTAGTAGCTATATAATTGCTTAAGAATGTGATTGAGGTAGTATGCCACAATGATAGAATTATGGTGTTGAGGATTGTTTTAGGTGAGGAAGTCGTAATGGTGTTTTGTGCCTACGCTCCACAAGGGGGCCTAAGACTTCAAGAAAAGATAGTTCTTTTTGGGATTGCCTAGACGCAGTGGTAAGTGCCATACCTAGGGAGGAGAATATTTTTATAGGAGGTGATTTCAATGGTCATATAGGGAAGGGTAACGATGGCTTTCAATCGATACATGGGGGTTATAGTCTGGGTGATAAGTATTCTAAACTCATTTTTTAAGAAAATGGAATCACATTTGATCACTTTTAGTAGTGGGAAAAGCAACACGCAAATTTATTATCTATTGATGAAACAAGTAGATTGACGCAGATGGAGAGACAACAAAGTTATACCATGAGAGATAGTAGTAGCCCAACACCATTTGCTTGTGGAAGTTATAGTATTAACAAACAAGTCATTTGGGAGGGAAAGGAAAGTGTAACCGACGATCCGTTGGGGAAATTTAAAACGTGACACTAGTACATTGTTCAAGGATAAGGTTATCTCAGCAACATTCCGCTCAACTAGGTGGGAATTCAAACCAGATGTAGGAGGCTGTGGAGGCTACCAAAACTCTAGTGGCGAATGAGACTTTAGGGGTCACAACAAGAAAAACAAGTGGGCATAAGTGTGACACCCTGCATTTTCAGGTTCATACTTTAACTAAACTCTAGTTAACTTGTACTTACAATCAAAGCATTTTACTTAACTAGGGTTAGTTAGACGAGTCATACGTTGCACAGTTATAGGTTAATAATTGCATGATACGGTAATTCAGAGAATTACCTACATACACGAGTATTGAACCCCGAACGTTGGTGAAATAACAAAATAAATAATTGTAAATGATTGGTTGATATTATTTGCAATTATGTGCTTGTGTATAATTATTTGTGAATTAATATGCAATTACATTTATTTAAACGAAATGCATCACCGAATTCGTAACCGACACCCAACAAATGGGCAAGAGAGTTTGGGCCTAAAAATAATGGGTTGAATATTGTTAGTGTGGCTTTAGTGATTTAAAGCCCAAAAGAAAAAAAAATGATCTGGAAGGCGCCGCGGCACGCGATCACCCTAACACAAACCCTCAGCATGCCGTGAGGGGGGTAGTGATTCCTTGGAAAACAAGTTTATGGTCTTTAAAAATAGTTTTAATCACCCTATTTCTCATAAACACAACCCTACACACTCTTATCAGCCCCCATATGAAAATGATACCTCCTAACTTCTGCTATAACCTTAAAGATCGAGTTTTGAAGCTTTACGTGTGTTTTTATCACCCGAACGAAGAACTTTAGGTATGTTATCACACCATTTGTGTTTAATATTCTTTATTATATTTTAAAACATCATAAACAAGTTGTCAAAGATCTAATATAAACTTACAAGATTAAAATTTTATAAAGTTTTAATGGGATTAAACAAGGTATATGTATGTTATTATGTGATAGATGTTATATTATTGCATGATTAATGATTATGGAACATCTAGGGTTTCTAGGGGATAATTTGTACCATAAATCTGGATGTTTTAATCAGATGATTGCATGTTAAGTCTTGTATGATGTTTATATGATGTTCTTGATCGATAATATGCATCTAGGATTTGTTATAGTTAAGATTATTACATGTTTCAAAACGGACAAATTGCATGTAACGACTTGTAAGCTCTGTATGTGATTTTAAATTATTTTTTTGATTGTTTCTTGATATGAACACGTCATACGTGGTCTTAGCTTTCTGGAATAGGAAAGATCATACGATTTGGTTATCAATTTATGTGTTTTTGTGTTCTGTTATGTATACGCATATACTTACGTAGTGGCACATGTAATAGGGAGTCGGTAGAACGTTCCTATTTACTTTTGGATTTGGATTTAGCTTTGCACCCTAAGGTGAGTTTCACTACTTTTTCTCAAAAGCATGCGTCTCGGTTTTGGATATAACACTAATTCCAGGTTGTGAAGTACTCACTTTTCTAGTCCAGTTTGTGACTACATTTTATCCCGGTTTTTGGGATACATGGATTCACGGGGTGAATTAGATTTTACTAGTTTCATATCTTTTGTCCTTAATGAACTAAACGACACACTATCACTGAAGTCCTACCTTTATACCGAATGATTTGCCGGGTTGGCAAGTGGGTTACTAGTTGATAGCGCTATTAGGTTTAACAAACCTCACACGTGCTGGGAGCCGGTCGTGAACTGTGACTTACACATTATCATTGTTGATAGGCAATGATGCGAGGCAATTTTGCTCACTATTGTGAGTGCATGTTACTTAGCACTTCGGTACTACCTGTGTTTGATTATCATGAGTGGGTTAGCTACCCTGGCATACACTGAACTAGTGGTTACACGGTTTTGGAAACCTACACACTTACTTACGCATTTACTTTACTTTGTGAACTCACCGACTTTATGTTGACACACGCTAGCATGCTTTTGCAGGTCGCTAGGTTGGAGCACACTTAGGTCATGCATCATGTTTGACATGGGATTTCAAACACCTTAAACTATTTTATCATTATCTATTACTTTGGTTTGGGTGCGTTGTTTTGCGCATAACTATTTAACATAAACGTTTGATTTCGCTTCCGCATTTTCTTAAAACTTATTGTTGATTGATAAAATTGGATTTTGAAAATGAACTAAATGGTTTAGGCGTTTAGAGTTGTTCATATAAATTATGGCTATGGGATCCTGGCGTGTCACGTGCCTCGCGGTATAAACCCCGCAGTGGAAATTTGAGGGTGTGACAGATTGGTATCAGAGCCACAGATTATAGTGAACTAGGACTACATGTTGAATCTAGTCTATAACTGTCACAGCATAAGCATTGCATTAGTTACACTCATAGCTTAAGTGCACAATTAGCTTTCGGCTACTTATATCTACAACACATGATTACAGGAGAAATGTTATCTGCTAGTCCTAAAACTGATTCTGAGCACGTCACTGGTGAGGGACCAGGGATTACACCAGGTGGCGCAGTATTTGGATTAGTATCCCAACAAACTTCATGGATGGGAAATCGGCAATAGTGTAAGGGAGAGAACCCTTGCGGGCATTGTGGCGCATGTACACAGAAAGCTGCACGACATCTATGACCCGGTACCACTGAAGAGGAAATAGTGTAGGAACCCGAACCGATCAAACTCCAACAGATCAAATACTGAGACGCAACCTTTTTCACTGAGCAATGAGACAATTAATTATTGTCCCTTGTTTCTTAATCTTTCTTACTTTCATTTGAAACTAAGATGAGACTGGGTTACCCACATAAAATTCTACTCTTGCTCTAGTTCATTTACGCCAAGTACAAGAGATTGTATGTAGGGGTGTTCAGAATTCGATTCGGATTCGAAAAATTCAAAATTCGACTTAGTTCGATTTGATTACCAAGAATTTGATTCGATTATCGTAATAAACGAATCAAGAGTGTTGATCATAGGATGGAAACCATCAATTGGGTCAATAAAATAAAAGCTATGTGGTAAGTCTAAACTCAAGTTTTGATAATAAAATCACTTGAATAAGAAGGCTATGCAATTTGGGTAAATGGGTCAAGTGGGATTGCCACTCCCCCCTAATTAAAAGTGGAATGTCATAAGGTTATGAACCATGGGACTTAATGGGTCAAATGGTGATTTTCTAACCATTTGAACCCAACAATCAAAGTCAATAATATAAGCCTTAAGAACCTTGGGGATAACGGGTCAATGGGAAATTTATCACAATTGAGTCTTGAGGGACTAATGTGGTTAATCTAGAAAGGGTGCAGGAAAACACTTGGAAATGGGGCACATGATGCCCAAGTAAACAATGAGGGTGCAAGTATGGATCAACGCCACCCGGTAAGTGGTAGTTAGATAAACGCCTTCGGGCGAAGCATTAAGGGTACTAAAATTACCCACATGAAGTGTGGGTGCAAATCAAGTAAGTTATTTCCATAACTATGTCTAATGCGCGCTAATGCGCTTAGAATCTACTAAACAAGTGAAAACTTGAAAAAGGATGAAAATCTAAGTCCGGAAGGACTTAGAGATTTTTAAACAAGTCAACGAGTCAAAAACATTGGAATTGGAACAAGAAGTTTAGCCACGAATGGCTAAATTGAAATATTTGGCCATGAAGGGCATTTTGGGAATTTAAAAGATTTCTAAAGGTTGAATCTAAGAAACTAAATCATAATGAAACAAATCGGATAAACACTTTTGTTGATCAAGTGTCTAATGACTTGACAACTTAATCGGTACGCACTTGGTGTGGTCAAAAAGTGCCTTGTTTGATTCAAGGCCTTAACGGGTCGATATGAGTAAAAATCAACATAAACACTTAAAACTTTGAACCGGGTCATAGCATCATGAACCGGACAATAATTTCAGTCAAACAAAGGTTTATTTAGTCGGCAAGTCAATACTTAGGCTTCGGGAATCATCAAATGTGGTTGCGACATGATTCCCATGCTTAAAAATCACCAAACAAACATTAGAGGCTGTGCGCGGCCGCTTGGGCTGAGTGAGCGGACGCTCGGCCTATACAGAGGGCTCAAAAAGTGTCAGCTCTCTGCGACCGGCCGCTCACTGAGACCGACCGGCCGCGCGCAGAGAACAGCCAGACAGCGCGATCTTTAAAATTCCATATAAAATCGTAGAAAAATCGTTAGGAGGTGTTCTTTATATGCCTGGAAAGCTCTTGGAGCGTAGAAACAATTCTCATTTGAAAGTCGAAGTTGGATTTTGGGTTTTAGAAGGGGTAAAAGTGATCCGAACAGCTGTTGTGCATAAGTTGCAGCAGTTTGTTCTCCTGATAAAGGGCCGTTTGGCCTGGTTCGTTCCGTTTCGACGTGTAATGACTATCGTACTAGTTTAAATATTTCATTTGACCACTCACTAACCATTCTTTGTGTAATGGTGCTAGGTAAACATGTGATGGAAGTCCCGGAGCAAGGATCAAGTCACGATAAGAGCCGAACACGCCGATCACTCCTTCAAGCTTCCGCACTACAATCTAAGGAACTCCCGTTAAAACGCAACATCTTAAAATATGTTTTAACTATTAAAATGTAAAAATTTGTGTGAATCAAACATGTATTTGATCTTAATGGGTTGACTTATAACAAATTTCAAAATTTTAATCGGGAGTGGTTTTTAGTTAAGGCTACAACTCATAAGATTAAGCAATAATCGCGTATTTACGGGTTAGGGGTCTTAAATATAAAAATGAGAAAATTACATCAACATATAGTTTTCTAATGAATAAATTTTAACAATGACTTACATTTTGTAAATATGTAAATCGTAAGTTCGATTTACCTTTAAAAAATGAATTTATTTGATATAATATTTCTTTTTATTGCATTTTCACAAATACCAACTCAAATTTGAAATTGAAACCACTAATTCCTTCAACTATTTCCCTCCCCATTTTCTTTCATATTCCCGCTCACCCCTCCAAAACCAATTCATATTCACACATTGACAAGCTAGGGCAAAAAGAAAAGAGGATGCAGAATCGCCATTACAATAATAGAGTCAGTTTTCGACGTGGAGAGGTCACCTAACTCCGTCATTGTTCCGTTTTTTCATATAGTTTTATATATCAATTGTTAGGTTTCTTGAATCGACAAAACAATTGATGTAGCTTTTTATTTTGAAAGAGTAATGAAGCAGTTCATGATCCCCAATCCCATGGTGTCTTCTTTGTTTCCGCCTAGAAAAATCTCCACCGATATTGAATTCAAAGAAGACATATGCTAAGGTGTCACTTACGAAGTTGTGATTGTTGGTCGTTAAATTGTAAATTCCATCATAGTTGTCCTGATATCTGTATGTGCACGTCATATCCACCAAGCTAACGTCTTCCTACATTACCAACGCCATCTTCCATCTCTATATTTCTCTGTTCATAGGTTTGTACATTTCTTTGTATTTTGTTATTATATCATGTAGTCTTGCGATTAATTAAACATGTTATACTTAAATTGAATTATATAAGCACTTTGTTAATAGTTAAGTATTAAATGCCATTTTGTTTGATGAAGATTAGGTGTTCGATAAAATGCCTGAATAAAAAGAGAGAGAGAGAGAGAGAGGTAAACAATTTACTTCATAAACTGTACCGTATAGAGGAGCAAAAACTATACATTTGAAGGTGTGTATGAGAAGAGTTATATGGTTGAAGTACAGGTTAAGTTTGAGTGGCTATTTCTTTAATGGTATACGATGTACAAGTCCATATATCACTTCAAAATGTTATAGACATCTATTTACTGTTATTTTTATTATTGTTTCTATTTGCCCTTTATGCTTCCAAGATTAAGTGTCGACTTTTTTTTCTTTTTTCTTTTGCTAATAACGCACATAAAAACTCCAATATATGCGATACAAGATATGAGTTGAAATATTGCAATGGGCCAATGACAAATTAGTACGAAAGATTCATATTAGTTGTGTTCTTGTCATTGTATGAAAATGTTTTCATATCTCACTATGTTTTATATGCATGGTCTGTTTTAAAGTTGGATTGATCCTTGTTGTTTAGGTATACTTTGTTAATCACATAGTAAATTGTAATTACGTGTAGTTTTGTATGTTAATCTTATGATTGATGTTGTTTATTGATCTATTCAATTGATTTGTTTACAAGATCTATTACTGATTGGATTAAAACTCAAATTAAACTCCTGCACAGACAAAAGCAACCTCGGACACTAATCAGTTGCATCACACTAGTCGTTCAAACCCTCATCAGATTTCTTGTACATCTTATTGTTTTAGGTGATTATACGTGCTATCTATTAACTTTTATTTCCAATCTTGTTACCCCGCAATATTTGAATTTTAATGTATTAAACTCACAAACTTAAAAAAGTTTTGCTCCCGACCTATTTCTTTGGCCATATATTTTGAACTTTAGGAGAAGATTGGTGGGAACATTTGTTTTTTTTTTTGATTTTTTACTGTTATTTTACCTTTTTGGGGTCTCAAATGGGCTTTTAACAGAACAAACGCAAGTTCTAAGTGTCAAGTAAATACCGTTGCGTGTCAACTTGTATAACTAGTGGTGATGGTAACCATGCTCAGGCTATTATGGAGTGTGATTGTGATATTGTTGAAAAAACTATTTTAATGGGTTACTGAAAATATAAACTAGAAAAGTAAGTGTTATTTACAACAGCAAGATTTTAATGACAATATATAAAAAGATTGTCACATGGACACCTTTGGTACAAAGTGACCACTTAAAAAAACTCGTTTGACCAACACCTTTTTTTAAAACCCGTTCAAAATGACATTTTCTTAAAACGATCGTCCTTACCCGAAACCCTCACTACACTTCAACCCACACCATTCGACTTGCTACTTCTCCGTGTCTAGTGTTTAGGTAATACCACAAACTAATATATAAAAAGACATTTATGTTTTATTTGCTTTTTTGATCTCTTAGTTAAACCAATTTTAAGATTTTCTAATCTTGATTCATTTAAGGAGTTATTGTTATGAGTATCCTTATGAACTATATGAAGCATATTATTAGAAGCAAGTAATTAATTTACGTAGTTATAATTTTTTTAGTTGCATAAATTAATCATTGCTTATATTGGTATGATTTACGTAGGTATAGTTTTTTAGTTGCATAAATTAATCCTTGCTTATATTGGTATGGGAATCAGATTTAGGTATTTGAACTTGGAGCTTCTGGCTTTAAAATAAAGAAGGCAAAGATGAGAGTTTGTACAACACCATACTAATAAAAGTCATAGTAGTATAGTACCATATCTATTTATATGTTTTTATTTTAATTTTATCTTAAAGTTAACATCTGTTTACCTAAATTTCTAGTTGTTTATTTACTGATAACTTTTTTTTTTCTTATTATGCTCTGATTCAGATGCCCACATGTATTCTATCAAATTTTGTTAAGGTGTTTGCATGACAATTGATAAAACAAATAATCAAGAAGCAATCATGTGTTCTTGTGCAATTGATGAAGATGCTAAATGGAAAGATGCCTTGAAGCATATTGCTATTTGAGGGAAACAAAAAAAGATCACAAGTTCATCATATTGTGGAGTTAAATGAACAAGGACAGTTTATGAAGTCATTTGTATAAATTCTGATTTCATTTGTATTTGAATATATTTGTTTATTTATGATATTATAGATTCATTTTGTTTCATTTGTTTAGTCCCGATTACCTTTTTTGTATTATCTTTGAGACCGATGAGTGTTATCATAGATAGATTTTCATGCACTTTCGGACTAAAATGACACTGTATTTGAGATTATTTTTCAGTCCCTAATATTAAAGACTGAAATGATGTGATATTAGAGACTGATTGTTAGTCATGGAAACATGTAATTAAGAACTGAATTGACAGGGAATTGCAGCCAAATGAAATGTATTAGAGACAAAATATACATATTTTATACAACTGAATTTCAGACCTTAGCAATATACATTTATGACTGAAATATTATAGTATCCGAGACTGATTTACAGTCATTGAAGAATTGTATCGGGACTGAAATGACGTGGTACTAGGTGACAAATTTAGGACAGAATTTCTATGCATGGGAGTCTGACCGTTACTCCCTAATGGTGTTATATAACGAGGACTGAGTTTTAGTTACTAAAACCACTATTTAAAACTAAGCATCTGCCACTGACCGGGGACTGGAAAATCAAATCCACACACATTCACACCAGCTATAAGAATTCTTTTGAGTCATTCTTTTTAAAAGATTAAATGAGATCCTTGAATAAGGCGATCAATACATAAACTCAAAACTTCTTAAAAACTTTGTGTTATATTGTTTCTGAAAGTTTGATTTCTTATTCCACACACTATTTTCATATTTTGTTGAAATCACTTTGCCATTTGTTTAAAAGTTCAGCTGATACTTCTTGGACCAACAGACATCTAACAACCTTAACAAACTATAACATCTGCTAGTCAACATTTGTTCTTTGTCATCTGTTCTTCATCATCTGTTAAAGCTAACCACTGCTAGAACATCAATAGACCTTCTTCACAACAGACTCTGTTTCTTCATCAGCGGATGTTGTCTTCAACAGTCTTAACATATCAACAAACCTTACAACAGTTTTACTCTTCAACAGACTTTAGAATTCAGCAAACGTTTTGCAGCAGTTGATGATGATCACCATCATGGGAGGATCTGTTCTTCATTGTTCTGACTCTACTCTTTGACCAATAGATAGCATATTATGACTTTCCTATTATCGGTTCTTTTATAGGTTCAACATTTGTTTTTGAAATTATAGGTCTGGGCTGTGGCCTGGAGGAAAAATGAAGATTTTTGGAGCACTTAGGCAAAAAAATCCACAACGGTCAGATACCACACGACTGTGTGTTTTAGAGTGCACGGTCGTTCTCAGCTTCATCACATCAGCACGATCATAAAACGAGCATGCCATGACACGAGTACCCGGCCACACATGATCGTGTCTGGTGACTAGCATGATCATGCTCGGTAACAAGCTACGGATAAGCATGTGTAGCTTTTTTCCCTTGGTCACCACTTCATCAACACGGTTGTGTACTCAAAAAGTGCACGGTCATGCGTTTCCTTAGTAAATTGACCAAATTTTGCCCAAATGGAAACAAACAAAAACGAAAGAGAGGAAACGAGTTACTGTACTAACCACGCACGACCGTGCGCTTTAAAAGCGCACGGTCATACACTAGGTGCAGAAGGTTTATAAAACTTCATTTTTTCTTCATTTTTGGTGTGGAACTTGGGAGGAAAAACTCTCCAAGCTGAAATTTGAAGTTCTTGGAGGAGAAATCAAGCCTTGGAACTACCCAACAACAACAAAACATAATCATTCAACCTTCAGTCCATGCTTGCTTTTGGTTTGCATCTTTTAACCAAAAATTATGAATTTCGTAAACTTTGCAATTATGATTTTTTGTGATCTTGTAAGCCCTATGGGCTGAACATTGTTAGTTATCTACACTAGATGAAGCTTTTGAGTATGTAATTTGATTATTGTAAGACTTGATGGTAACTAGTTATGTTAATCTTGATGATGAATATTTAGTCATGTTCTTGGAATTTCATGCATGTTTAAAGTCTTAGTTCAAATTGGTTTGTTGAGTGTTTGCACACGAAGGTTGGAAAAAAACATGAGTAGATGATGATTATTGAACTTTGTTAGTAATTATAATTAGGTTCTTAACATGAAACTAGCAATGATGAACGTAAACTAACTTGTTATGAATGACTTGAACATGTATGAGTTCTTGCTCTTGGATTAGGAAAAATCAAAATAGTGTTGTGTTAAATTCTAAGGATGATGAAATTGTGAGCTAGCATTTTAGGCCAAAATTATGAGTCCTGGATGATCTTACCTTAGATTTACCACTTGAGCATCACTAACTATTTTTCTACATAAAAGCAACTTAAGGTGATTAAATTATTGTTCAACTTAATTTTCCTCACTTTGTCGAGTTAGGAATTTTAACAAACTACTAACTCGTGTTTAGAGGTTAACATAAACTTTTCAAAATAGACTTCAAAGAATGATTTTAGGTGATTAAAGTGTTTTCGTCATTTTAATTTTTCAAAGAATTATAAAATTAAGCGACCTTGATTGGAACTTAATTACTTAAGAATTTTCCTTTCCATCATTTCTTACCTTAGGATAATTACATATTATTAGTGGATTCTTGGTTTAGATAACTTTTGATTGATATTGTTTTTAAAAATCCCTTTATATTTAGTGTCATTTAATATTTAGTAATTTTAACTTAGAAAACTCAAAATCAACTCTTTGAAAAGGCTTAACAGTAGCAAAAGTTTAGTATTGAGAAACTGTGTCCACAGATTGATATCCGGTTCTTACCACTCAAATTACATTACTTTTCAATAGGTGTACTTGCTTTTCATGTGTCTAGTTTAATTTAGGCTAAAAACTATTTTAAAAACTAGAGTTTGTGTGAACAAATATCTTCATAAAAATATATACACTTCCCACACATCACACATCATACATTCAAGCTATTTGACACTTTAATAACCATCTATCACACAATTCTCATGCTATTTATCAATCAATTTTATTTCCCACATAACATTCAAGTTCATGGGGTTTCAAATATACATTTTCATCAATTAATTCTAACTAGGCCTTTTCTCAAACACCTAGTGTGCATCTTATTTTAACCACTTATTTCATAGTTTAAACATTTCATGGAACCCTCCATTTCACCAAGTTCATCATTCAACATATTGGATAACATTTGGCCTATCACCTACACATTTAATCATACATAAACATCATCCTAATCATCATCATAATGCGGGTTTCACCCAAAGGCCAAAACTCACTTTTCTCATACTAGTTCATCTTTATATTTTTTAATAAATCATTCTATTTTGCACAATTAATATCCTTTTTTACATGTAAAAGGTTCCTTATCACAAGGGTGACCCATATTGACCTTCAATTTCTATGAAATAACTAAAACCCATTTGTTTCATTTTTCACATAACATAGAAACAAAAGTAAAAATGGAAATCAAAAGTTAGCTCTTGGTTTGTTGTACCCTAGATGACTAATTTTATCTTCATGCACGAATTTATGGCTTCAATTTCATGGTTTTGAGTTTCTCCTTGTGGATTAGGATTGGAGTCTCCTTGAGAGCTCCTATATGTCGACACACACCTTATATGTGTGTTGACTAACCCTTTTCTCCACTTTATATCCACTAGTTTAGCGTCTATACAAGATTAGCCCTTCTAGTTTTAATCACTTACACACCTAGTTAACCCCATAGTCTAACCTTGATAAGTTATTTAAGAGATTTTCTTTATCAATCACTAACTTTACTAACAGTGTTATGTATTTAAGAAGTCTAAATCCCACGTATCGCCTAGTCTCATTTTATTTGTTAATAAAACGTTCCTTTTACTAATTAACCCGTTTCTTTAATTGTGAAACACGCATAAAGGCGTAATTATACGAAATGGATTTTCGAGGTGCTACATTTTAGTAAGAAAAATACAAAACACAACAATTTAAAACAGAATGTAATGTATTACAGCCATGAAATTTAGAACACACAGCTAAAACACAGCAATTTAAAACACACGTTCTTGGTAAGGTGTTCTAAGATTAAGCCTAACATAAATTGCTTGTGTTTTTTATTGTTATGTTTGGTGTTATTTTAACCTAAACAAACTAAAACATCATGACTATGTCCAAAAAATGATGCCTACGTATCAATTCTTAATCATTCTCACTCTTCTCACGAAATTTGGCCTTTGAACACTAACCTCACCCATATGGGCGCATCTTGGCTTGGGCCAGGCTGGGCTCTTGCCTGCCCAACTTATTGGTGCAGAATTTTTATTTTACATATATTTTTCAAAACTTCTTTATGTATTGAGTTTGGTCTAACCTGAATTTTTTAGGCCCGACCTAACCTTATTTTTTAAAAAAAAAATTAGTCTAAATAACCCATTACTCCTAATTTATAAATCCTACTAATTTAAGCCAACTCCTAAGCCCACTCCTAATTTAGTAGCAACAAACAATTACTAATGGAGCATCGGATTTTAATAATATCAACTATCAGCAACTGGCCGCCACCAGTCCTAACGAACGAAATGTATGTTGGGACAACCATCTTTTAACATATCTGCCACCAACAGACCATGACTAACATAATACTAACTGATTATAAAAACGGAACAAAATTTTTAGTTATAGTCCATTGGTGGCCAATATATGCCAGCATATATTTCGTTAGTTGGAAGTTGGAACTGGTGGCGGCCAATTTCTGATTGTTGAAATTAATTAAATCCATTACTCCATTACAAAACCACACTAAAAAAACATAAACAAAACACCTGTGAACACTAAACAACCCTCAACTCCAAAATAAACCCCAACACCCATGAGGTGTGGGTCTATGGAATGTTCAAGACTTCGTGCGACAAGGAGAGCCGGAGATACCAAGATACGGTTGTTTAACTAGTATGGTTCAATTGGACTTGATTATAGGGCTATTCGACATGTTAGTGTTTGATTTATGATTTTTTATTATAGTTTGATGTTTTTTATTTGGTATATGATTTTTGATTTGGTATATGATTTGGGGTTTCTTATTTGGTATATGTTAGTAATTGAATTCTAATTTTGGAAAGTTTCATTTGCATAGATTAGTTATAAAATTTAATTTTGATGAATTAGGTGAATGATTATGGGAAACAATAGACCAATCACTCTTTTTTCAAAAGAAATGCAGTAGGGATGAGTTGTGATACCTTTCTCAGGTATTCACCATTTCTCTCGCATTTTTATTTATATTTAGTCTTTGTTTATTAAAAATGGGGTTTTTTGTATGTATGTGTAAAAGGTAATTTGAATTATTGATGACAAATGGAAATTTAGAGTTCTTATTGTTTGACTCAACCCGAACCGAATAGGTGACCTAAAACAAATTTAGGTCTTGTGACTTTCGGCCCAACCTAGTCAAAAGTTCAAGACACACATACATACATACATACGTATACACACACATGTATACACACACAAACGTACACACACACACACACATACATACATACATACATACATACATACATACATACATACATACATACATACATACATACACACACACACACATACCTGCACATGTACGTATACGTATACGTATACATATACTTATACATATACATATACATCTATAGTATAACAATAACAATATAACTAAAAGTTAATAAACGGGATGGGCTGAGCCGAGTTTGGGATATTAGAAAAATTACTTACATGTTGAATTTGTGCTTTAGATTTAGAGCTTGACACAAAACATGTTATTTTTTGTGAGAAACAAGACAAGCTCAAACCAATTTACACCTCTAGTTTAAGAGGACTACACAATTAGTCCTTGTGGTTTAACATTAGTTTCAGCTTTGAGTATTAAGTTTTAAAAGTTTCATGATAAGGTGTTAAGTTAATTTTTTGTAACACAATTGGGGATTAGCACTAACGGTGGTTAACACTTAACTGAGTTTACCCTCACGTAACAAACACGTGAGGGCATTTTTGCATTTCCTAATTTTTATGTTTATTATATATCTTAATTAAAACCCAACCATCGTCATCTACTTCACTAATAATCCCTCCAAAATCACTTCCAACATGCTGATTAGTGTTAATAATCAATGAGTTCTTTGATCAATGATCATAATTCGTTTCAATTGGAAGCAAAACTTCCTGATATAGGCGATTTTATGAAGATTTTTGGGTGTGAAGTTAGGGTTCGTCAAAACCCAGAAATTCATCCAAACACTTATGAATCGTTGTTGGTTGTTAATAATTATGATGCGAATCTATCTAATAATCATCCTCAATCACTCGCCTATCCAATTCTTCATTCCATTCCATGTTCATCATCGATTCTTGATGAATCCTAATTTTCGCCCAAATCGCCCCTTAACCCTGTTTCGGCCATTAATGTTCCTGGTGATTCACGAGGAGAGAGGCCGATATGAACATGGAATTGAATGAAGATTTTTGAAATTAATTAAATCCATTACTCCATTACAAAACCTCGTTAAAAAACATAAACAAAACACCTGTGAA
The DNA here is from genome assembly GCA_030844895.1 of Ambrosia x helenae. Classification (NCBI taxonomy): domain Eukaryota; kingdom Viridiplantae; phylum Streptophyta; class Magnoliopsida; order Asterales; family Asteraceae; genus Ambrosia; species Ambrosia x helenae. The sequence continues at coordinate 15,603 of JAUTDX010003900.1, read as the reverse complement.
CACTAAACAACCCTCACCTCCAAAATAAACCCCAACACCCATGAGGTGTGGGTCTGTGGAATGTTCAAGACTTCGTGCGACAAGGAGAGCAGGAGATACCAAGATACGGTTGTTTAACTAGTATGGTTCAATTGGACTTGATTATAGGGCTATTCGACATGTTAGTGTTTGACTTATGATTTTTTATTATAGTTTGATGTTTTTTATTTGGTATATGATTTTTGATTTGGTATATGATTTGGGGTTCCTTATTTGGTATATGTTAGTAAATGAATTCTAATTTTGGAAAATTTGATTTGAATAGATTAGTTATAAAATTTAATTTTGATGAATTAGGTGAATGATTATGGGAAACTTAAAGACCAATCACTCTTTTTTCAAAAGAAATGCAGTAGGGCTAAGTTGTGTTACCTTTCTCAGGTATTCACCATTTCTCTCGCATTTTTATTTATATTGTCTTTGTTTATTAAAAATGGGGTTTTTTGTGTGTATGTGTAAAAGGTAATTTGAATTATTGATGATAAATGGATATTTAGAGTTCTTATTGTTTGACTCAACCCTAACCGAATAGCCGACCTAAAACAAATTTAGGTCTTGCGACTTTCGGCCCAACCTAGTCAAAAGTTCAAGACACACATACATACATACATACATACATACATACATACATACATACATACATACATACATACATACATACATACATACATACATACATACATACATACATACATACATACATACATACATACACACACACATGTATACACACACACATGTATACACACACAAACGTACACACACACACACATACATACATACATACATACATACATACATACATACATACATACATACATACATACATACATACATACATACATATAGACACACACACTCACATACATGTACATGTACGTATACATATACATATACATCGATAGTATAACAATATAACTAAAAGTTAATAAACGGGACGGGCTGAGCCGAGTTTGGGATATTAGAAAAATTACTTACATGCTGAATTTGTGCTTTAGATTAAGAGCTTGACACAAAACATGTTATTTTTTGTGAGAAACAAGACAAGCTTGAACTAATTTACACCTATAGATTAAGAGGACTACACAATTAGTCCTTGTGGTTTACCATTAGTTTCAGCTTTGAGTATTAAGCTTTAAAAGTTTCATGTTAAGGTGTTAAGTTAATTTTTGTAACACAATTGGGGATTAGCACTAACGGTGGTTAACACTTGACTGAGTTTACCCTCACGTAACAAACACGTGAGGGCATTTTTGCATTTCCTAATTTTTATGTTTATTATATATCATAATTAAAACCCAACCATCGTCATCTACTTTACTAATAATCCCTCCAAAACCACTTCCAACATGCTGATTACTGTTAATAATCAACGAGTTCTTTGATCAATGATCATAATTCATTTCAATTGGAAGCAAAACTTCCTGATATAGGCGATTTTATGAAGATTTTTGGGTGTGAAGTTAGGGTTCGTCAAAACCCAGAAATTCATCCAAACACTTATGAATCGTTGTTGGTTGTTAATAATTATGATGCGAATCTATCTAATAATCATCCTCAATCACTCGCCTATCCAATTCTTCATTCCATTCCATGTTCATCATCGATTCTTGATGAATCCTCATTTTCGCCCAAATCGCCCCTTAACCCTGTTTCGGCCATTAATGTTCTTGGTGATTCACGAGGAGAGAGGCCGATCAAGAAGAGGGGTCAATCAAGAGAGAAACAGAGGCGAGAGATAGAGAGAGGCCGATCAAGAGGAGGAGATGGGAGTTGATTCACGTCGGCGGCGCCGCCTTTGTCACTCAGCAGTTGTCAGATTAAGGTAACCCCCAGGAGCCCCTTTCCTTTTGATAATATTTTGAGATGTTGGTAGTGATGTGTGTTAGTTGTGAGGGCTGTAGTGGTCAGTTATGTGCAGGGGTGGTGGAAGGTGTAGATTAGTGATGGTGATGATTGTTATAGTGAATGGGTGTTAGTGGTTGGCAGGCGACGGTGTTCGTGACCGATGGTCTGTGATGGTGACCGGGTGCTAGCCGTGACAAGGATGAAGGTGCATTAATCTTGGGTTCTAAAGGTAGGAGATGATCTGTGGTGTTTATGGCTTCTAAAGGCAGGAGACGACAATTTGTGAAATGACATAAATGCCCTCACGTGAGGGTAAACTCAGTTAAATATTAACCCCTGTTAGTGCTTATACCCTATTATGTTACAAAAACATAACTTAAAACCTCAACGTGAAACTTTAAAACCTTAACATTCAAAGGTGAAACTAATGGTAAATCACAAGGACCAACTGTGTAGTTTTCTCCTCATCTAGTATATTTTACAGATGGATTTTTTTTAATACCATATCTTCTAAGGATGTATGCAAAATGGCCCCTATGCTTAATAAAATGCTATTTAATTATAATTGAAATTGTATAATTAATTGTTATTTATTCCAACAAGCCTACCAACAAGCTCACCTCTGCTTGAGATCAAGCATGGTTTTATTTGTGTATTTATGAGCCGAGCAAGATTTGAGACGCGAACTTTTTGACGGCCCCAGAATCTTGTGGAACATTAACTTATCCAGTATGGAATGTGTATGCTTTCAACCAGAAAAATATCCTTGATAAAGTGATGATGGTAGAGTTCCTTTGGTTTACGGACTTTAATTGAAATGGAATCGAAATTTATATTTTTATGTGTTTGGTTTATAGAATTTATTAAAATTAAAATCTTATCCATCCACTACTACAAAAAGCATCATTTAAAACGGTTAATTATTTTATTTAAAATGATTTTGAAACAACCCGTTGTAAAAAGCCAAATCACCGTTTTATAAAAATATGTTTATAAAACGGTTATACAAAACATTTTACTATTGTTTTATTTGATATAATTTAAAACGGTTGAGACGTATTGTACCGTTGTTTTTTTTATATGTATTACTTTTTCAAATTGTTTTATTTGATATAAAATAAAACGGTTTTGGTGAACCGTTGTTTTTTAATACTTATTTAAAACGGTCATTTATTTTGCACCGTTGTTTTTTTATAATTATATATATTTTTTCTGATAATGTATTTAAAAGAGTTCGTTTTGTACCGTTGTTTTTTTATAAGTATTTAGAACACAACTCTACATGATAACCCTTTTTTATAGAATCATTAAACATAAGTCAATCTCATCAAGAAACAAACGACTCATCAAGAAATATGATGATGATGTGGTGAAAAACGCTTACTTGCTATCACTAAGGGTTTGTTTGGTATGGGGTAATGGAATGGATGAGGGAATGGAATGGATGAGGTAATGGAATGGACAAGGTAATGGAATGGATCATTACCATTCCATATCTTATTTGGTTGCCATGTGGGAATGAAACAAAACATTAATTTGTGTTGTTGGATAGGTAGGAAAAGACGAAGGAATAAAATCAGTGGTGAGTAGCGGTACTAATGGTGGGTGGTGATATGTGGCGACAACGACGGTGGTGGGTGGTGGAGATGGTGAAGGCGGATGGCCGTGATGGTGGGTGGGCGACTATGCTGAGTAGTGGCGTGGTGGCGGGTGGCAGTGGGTGGTGGTTGGTGCGGTGACGGTAGGAGGTGGTGTGTGGCGGTAGCGTGGTGGTGGGTAGCGACGACGGTGGTGGTTGGTGGCGTGGGTGGAAGTGGATGGGGTGACGGGGGGTGGGTGACGATGGTGAGTAGTGGCGGTGGTGGGTGGAGGTGGCGATAGTGGTGGGTAGAGGAAATTGTGGTGAGTAACGCTGGCAGGTGGTGGTGGTGGTGGCGGTGGGTGGGTGATGGTCGTGGGGGGTAGCGACGACATTGGGTGGTGTTGGGTGGCGGCAGTGGTGGGTGGGTGAAGGTAGTGGGTGGCGGTGGTTAGTGGTCGCAACGGTGGTGGGTGGTGATGGCGGTGGTGGGTGATAGCGACATCGGTGGTAGGCAACAGTGTTAGTGGTGGGAGACGGTGGTGGGTAGTGACGACCGTTGTGGGTGGTGGCTTTGTGGGTTCTGGCTACTTAGTGCTACCTGTGAACGGGCACCTAAGACGTGTCTTCACCCAGGGACGTATGGGGTGCTTTTGTAACCAATTAATGGATACCTTAGTTAATTGAGACGTTGTTGTTAACCGTTAAAAAAAAGATAATAGATGAATTTACATCTAGTGACAACGTTCATTTGTATTTTAAAATCTAATAAAATAATAATTTGTTTATAACTCATCATATTTGGGGAGGGGCACTCCTAGTTTAGTTTTTTTCCTTCACTGATTTTAACCAATTCTGCATTGTCACATCACTTCACTGAAACAGTTTTTTGGAGGCAGCACTCTACTGATTCTTTTATTTATTTTCACTTAAATACCTAAACTTTTTTTTTAAAAATTCACACGGTTTAAATTATTAAACCGGTTAATAATAATTTAATTTCACACTACTATAACCGTCCCACCAAACGGTTAGTAAAATTGAATTGTGAATTCTTGGAAACCGTCAATTGAATTGAATTCACCTATACGGTCAATAAAATTGAATAAACACGTCAAACCGCGGGGTTAAAACTCACACTTTACCATGGTTTAAACAAACAAACACTTACACTCTACACGAAGATGACTCGCTGAACCGAGGAAAGAGAGATGACGTTGGTGGTGTGCTACAAAGACGCCACAAACGACCCGGATCTACAACAACGTCAAGGGACTTTAAGGTTAAAAAAGACAAATTAACTTTTCCCTCCCCTACACTATTGATCAGTTTTCCCTCCCTTAGCCTCTTCCCCAAGATATTAGCAAAACCCACCATAACCCGTAACCGTATCAGAAACCATAACCCTCTTAATCAGTGAGACCTATTACAGGAAATCCGTCGTTATACCGCCACCCCTGACCACCACAATCACTGTCGCCCATCCCATTGTCACTGCTACCATCCGCCCTCGCTACTCCTCTCACCTCAAGTGTAAGTGTTTCCTTTATTTACCTGTTGTATCTGTTGGTTGTATTAATAAGAACATAAGGTATAAACATAAGATTTGATCATGTGTACCTAATATGCTTAACGTTCAGGAACCTCAGTAATGGAAGACACCATCATCTTGATCGGGTTCCTTTAGGGTATGCAGTTCTGATGGTTTATGTGTTCTTGAGTTATGAACACATTGAGAGAGAGAGAGAGAGATAGGGGATGGCTAATGGTATTATGTTGTTATGATTGTGAGTCAACCCTAATCTCATAATAACCTCTCTATTTATACATACTCAGGAGACACCCTAATAAGGCCCAACTAATGATAGTCTGCCCATCAAAGACATATCTGTTATTGGGTTGAGGATAATATTAATAATTGATCATCATTATATAAATGATTATAATGGCTATCGATAAATATACAAACGTTACGTATATTTATTCCAACATTCTCCCACTTAGCCAAGTAATCATTTATTATGAGTATTACGTAAGTCTGCAGATACTAATACTCATTTTAGTTCTAAACCCAAAATGTAGCAAGGAAATACAGCCGTTAAGTCTTTATTTGACTTAGGACCCCCATTAATCATACTACACCCAAATTTAAAACTTAACATTAGGATCAATTAACGTTATGCCCTTAGTTGATTTGTTATATTATTGTCTTTATGCCATTATACTAGCTTAGCATACTAATATACAAACAAATCATAGTGACGAAAATTGATCATTAGTCATTAGTCATAAGTCATTCATAGTCCGATATGCAGTTGTACATGGTCATTAGTAATACCCTTTTCTCTTAGTTGGCCCGTTAGTGAGACTTATGGGTGATAGACCTTTAGTTATTGGATCCATAAGCATATCATGAATGCATTCGATACAAAATTCTGATTTCCTCTATTTGTTCTTAATCATAAGCGAACAATAATTTCGTATCGAACTCTAATGCAGCTCCTCTCAAACTATTACTGTTCGAGAAATTAGGGCAGCTGATTTTATCACAGTAAGTCTTCAACTTAGTATTTATATGGAGTTAATAAGTAATGAGTCAACTGATAAATTTACCAACAACATTTAATGACCATTCTGTTGTGATCAGCAACACATTATGTTATGATAACTTAGGTTGTTGTTACAGTTCCTTATGACTCCTCCATAAGATAGTTATGTCTGTTGACGTTATAATATACCCCAAAATTGATACTTGATTTCCTTTGAATATAACAAAGTTAGAATAAGAGTAGTCAATCACTTTAGATTCTCACTTCTTCTTTAGATTATAGTCTCTTGTTTCTTAAAGCTATTGTAATGTTCCATTAGATGCTTTTCATCAATCTAGGCAAGTCTAGTGTTAAGCAATACGAACAATATCATAAACAAACATAGACTTAAATTTACATCAGTCTTTTAATTAATGAAGCATAAGTTGATAATCTCAAATTATCCTATTATCCTCTAAAAGAGAGCACTGTTGTATGTTACATATGTAAGGACCCACTTAGAGTAAAACTTATGGGATGAAACTAATATCCCATTGGGTCTATCTCAGTATATTTTGATTCCTATCACATAAGAGGAATCCCCAATGTTCATCATGTAAAAAATATGCATGAACAATGCTTTGACTTAGGTAACATATACTTGTCAAGAGAAACGTCATCTATGTAAGGACGAGTTTTCATTAGTTGCTCCCACTCATCTTGAGGTAGGTTCTTTAATCCACTTAGTTCTTAATGAAGAGAATTTCATTATGATTCAAACATATTTTATGCTTGCATCAACCCATACATGGATCTTATTGACTTACAGACTATGTGTTCTTACCCTTCAGTTTAGAACTTTCAGGTTGCTTAATAAACATGTAGGTCATCGTTATGGAAAGTTATCTTAATGTCCATCTAATGTGGCTCTTAGTTATTATGAGCTACTAGGACGGTAATGATCCTCAAAGAAATCTTTTGTAATACGGATAAGAAGATTCTTTAATAATCTAATCCCTCCTTGAGTATAATCTTTTACAATCAATCTTATCTTACAACGTTCCCATTCGGATCTGGTTTATTTATGAATACCTTTAGGTTATTCAACCAAATCCCAAACGTTATTCTACTGAAGATTGATTGATACTAATGATTTAATTAGAAGAGGTAGGATCCGTAAACTTTCCAAACATCCATTTTGTGTTAGTCAGACAGGTTACATAATAATCAATTTAATGGGCTTTTAGACCCAGATGACCACATGAGTTGAACATTGGGTTTATTATGATACAAACTTAATTTTAGTTAGGTGTTTTTATTTTCAGGTATATAATGAGCAATATTAGTTTCTAAGTGTGTAAGAGTTGGTGCAGTAAGGTGTACAAGAGGAATAATCGAAGTTAATTTCGGAGTTAAACTTAATGAGTCTCGAATTTTAATGAGTCTCTCCCCCGCATCTTGTACTTTCGAAAAGTCATAATAAGGACTTTTACTGCTCCCACTTACCTTAGAGATCTTAATGAATTCAGCATGCTTAAGATCTAACATTTGGAAGATCCATAGATTTTAATAGAGAAAACAACCTAATGATGTTTATTGTTGTTTCTCTTGATGAGGATTACTTTTGTAAAAAATATAAGTTCGCCCGTATTTAGGAATCCACAAAACTTTGTTAGGAGTACGCTAAATGCTTAGGAGACAAGTTGTGATAGAGCGTTGTCCAGTGCAAGAGGTGTAATTTGAGGATAGATCAAATTGTCGTCCCCCCACCTCTGTAACTTTTGCAAGTCATAAGTAAGACATCTAATGCTCCCACTATTCCTTTAGGTCTCTTAGTATCTCCACATAATAAGTTTTAACGAAGCATGTGAACGAGAATATTTCATATATTTTATACTTGATTTCCCTTATCGTCCAAATTTCATAATGTATTTTAAGGACATACTTAGAGGGAATCTTGTTAAGTATATATGAATTGATTTCTTTAATATTTGGTCTGTAGGAAACGAAATAGATACAGTTAGTTATTTAACTAAGCTCCATTAATGTCAATTAGTTATCACTTATGATGGAAACCCATTTATTCCTTTCGCCATTTAATGTTTAAGGCGTTCAACACATGCTTTAAAATCACTGAGAATGAGATTTGATAGCCAAGCATCCTTTAGTGACCTGGTCATGATTACTCATGAAATTTTGGTCTTAGTGGATGAATTGCATGGGTCTCATTTTCCTTTGTTAAATTCTCGTTTTCATGATAACAAAGTTGTGAAAACATTATTGGATCATCGAGTTTTATTTCATAAGGTATATATTCAGATAATGGCAACAAACAATATAAGAGTTTAACATAATAGTGGCTTTGGTTTGGTTATTAAAACCTTGTAACTATCAAAAAAATGTAGCTTTTAGTATTGATACTAAATTCTGAGTAATCTTAAGAATATAGTAAGGTATCATAAAGCTTCAACACTAAGATTAGTTATTAATGGTTAATAGACCCTTAGTTTTGCCACCAACTCTCATCTTAAGTATTTGTTGAATTATGGTAAGGAAACGGATAAAACTAGATTCAACCATCATGTGTTAATTGGAATTCATTAGCATTTCTGGAGTTAAATATCCTTAATTAGGCACTACATATCTTAGCCGCCTGTTCTCTCTACTTATGGGTAATCTCATTGCTTATGCCTATTCTTAATGGCACAGTTTTGCTTAGTGAGACTTTCCTTTTGAGAAACTTATAGCTAAAACTAGTACTTGTATTTTGTTTTCAGACCTTATAATTATCCTCTCTATGGTAATTATTCTTCTTCTTTTAGGTTTAATGGTAGTAAGGTGAATAACATCAACTTTTCTAGTTTAATGCGTTCCTTTTCCTGTACATAATTCGCTATCAACACACTCATTTCACTTTGATATTTCTGAATGTTATAGTTGATTCATAATGCATCTAATCGTACTGATGGAAAAGTTATTATGCACTAGAAATTTATTGATTTCCATGTGTAACCTCTTAGCTTTATGGGTCATGTTATTCAATATTAAGATGTATTCACAGATCCCATTTAACCATAGAGTTAGATTTATTTATTCCATGCTTCTTAGGAACTCGTTATATTCTTTCATTTCCATAGATATACATTAATCTTAGGAATTTCAGAATCTTTAATAGCTCACCTGATAGGAATTAGTAAAAGCGTTCTTGATTACCATAAGAGACATTTTGTGTATCCCACTTTCTTATGCTCAATGTTATTCTGTAATTTTATCAGATAGAGCGTAGGAATGTCATGTCTTAAGAGGTAATTTAAGACTTAATTAGAACAAAGTTTAAGATAACTCTTCTTAGTTTTGATAATTAGAGTGGATCACTTAGTTGAGATAGTAATTTATAGAAGAATGTGAGATTAGTTTCGAGTTATGGGTATTGAAGTAAGGCAGACTTAAAGTTATGATCATTATATTAATGAAGGATCGTTAATTGTGATGATCAATTCTGTAATGAAGACGTGATAATATAATAACACCAATATAAGCTACTTAAATAAAATGCTCTAGCTTTAGCTATACGCTATTTATTTAAGTATTAAGTTGCTAACAGTGAATGTAACACATCACCTTTGGGCAGAAGTGAGACACTCAAAGTTCTAATGCAATACGCTCAGTTCACCAACATAATCTGTTACACGTCACCATTGGGCAGAAGTGAAACCTTATGGCACTTATGTGAACGAGCTACAATGCTTAACGAGATCTTTATAACGAGCTAATGTGACACATCACCTTTGGGCAGAAGTGACACCTCAAAATGTTATTGCAAGTTAAGCAAGGTTTTATAATGTTTTGAATAAACTTGATGCATTAGGTTTTATCAAAACTGTAAATTTTATTAGAGATCCCGAAAAATAATGGGTTCTTAATAATCTTATGAGTTCCCGAAAAAAAAAAGTTCTCGAATTAGCGAGTTCTCGAAATAATGGGTTCTCAAAAAAAATAATATGAGTTCTCGAATAGCATAAGGGGTTCTCGGAAAATAATGAGTTCCCGGAAAACTTATGAGATATCGAATAACATAAGGGGTTCTCGAAATTATGAGTTCTCGAAAGTGATGAGTTCCTGGAATACTTATGAGATCTCGAATAGATCATGAGTTCTCAAAGACTTAATGAGTTCTCAGATATCATAATGAGTTCTCGAATGTCATGATGAGTTCTCAAATATCAGAATTAGTTCTCGATTTACTGATGAGTTCTCGAATATTATGAGTACTCGAATAACTTATGTTTTCGGATAACTTTAACAGTTCTCGGATTCTTTAATAGTTCTCGAAAAATATTGGTACTCGAATACATGATAGTTCTCGATAAATAAGATGGGTTCTCGGACACATTATGGAATCTCAAAAAAAACATTTTCGATTTTCAAAGTAGAAAACCTCAACCGAGAGCTCTTGTCCGTGAACCTGATCGAAAGCTTTAAAACAAGAACTTAAAAACGAGAACCTGAATTCGGGAACTAACTGATAATCCGAGAAATGAATTTATTAATCCTTAAAACCGAAAATAGTTATTATTATCGAAAACAAAAAAAACTGATAAAGTTAGTGGTTCAAAATTTTTTTAGGGATTTAGTTATATCGGTTTCCAATTTTAGATAGAAATAATTATCTCCAAAATTTCATAATATTTTGAAATATTTGACTTTATCAACATGATTTCAAAATTCTTGAAGATAAACTTTCCTAAAAGATAAGTTTCCTAAAATATCGGAAACAAGATTTAATCCAATCTTGAACCAAAACATAATAATTTTTTGTTTTCTTTTGATTTTCTTAAAGAACATCAACCGAAAAAAAACATAAACAATACAATTTTTGTCTCATGAATCCGTAGTTATCTCCGAATGAATTTATGGAGTGAATTCAATTAAATAAAAAAAATAAAACCTTCAATCGGTGACTTGAATAAGTATTGATGATGTGAAATAATTTTCCACCCTCAGTTTCCAAATTAATTCTTGATTATCACGATCACAAACACCATTATTTATATTTTCATAAAACAAGTATGCAAATAATATATATAAAAATTTACGGCAACTAATTTTAGTTGTTATGAATCGCGATTTTTTTTAATTTTTAAATCCGACTAATAAATTGATCATAAGAATAGATAATCAAAGTGGAATTTTTGATTGAACTGTGAAAAAACACGAATTCTAGATTGTCTGGTTAACGGCAATCTTGGTGGTGATTCCACAGGGAGTTTTATAAAAGGTGGTTATAAAACGTGAAGGGTCTTAGGACAAGACCAAGGATGTCTAGAAACAACAAGTTACAAGAACCGAGCCTCTAAATGTTTGTAAGTAAAAAAGGTTGGAAAAGTACGATGTGCCCGTAGTCTTTTCTTTGAAAGTGTTGGTGAATGTCGGATGCCAATAAAAGGAGAAGTCCTCCTTTTATAGTACCTCGATAGACGACTTTCTCAACCCGTCCTCTACCCTTGATGGGGCCCGGCCAGGTAGAGGTGTCTCTAGGTTTCCGGCCCAAGTCCGTAGGCCCAATAGTGCAAGTGGGTATGATAAAAAAGAGGGGAAAAGGGAGATGTTACCGTCCTGATGTAAGTACTCGTGGCGTCCGTCAATTGGACGCTGATGGGCGGCGGACGCGTGGCGTCCGCCAAGTGGGTGTAGCAAGGCGGTGGGTAATCATCTCCTTCTAGAAGAACCTGAGACAAGTTGAAGGGTTGCAAAAGTCTTCACGAAGATATCTTGGCTGGGAGGCTGCCACGTCATCGTCCTTTCTGCGTGTCAGGAGGTGCGCAGCCATTGATTGGCTGGAAAGTCTGACGGGCAGCCTGCAGGGTCAGGAACAGTTGCTTGGGGCAGGAGTGTGTGTCTCGAGGCTGCCCTATAGGGTATCTTTGTAATCGTGTTGGTGAAGCTTTGTCTATCTTGCTGAAGAAGCTTCACAGCGTGTCAGTCCCACCGAACGTAGAACGGCGGGAACCGGGCAAGTCTGCATCATCCGTTGGATGGACGCTAGTCTGTCCGCCGACGTAGAACGGGCGGGTGAGGCTGCATCATTGGTTAGATGGACGCTAGTAAATGCGCTGACGTAAAACGGGCGGGTCAAGCTACGTCATCCGTTAGATGTTCAATAGTCACCTCGTTTTATGTAAAGTGGGCTCATATGTTTTTAACTTGTGATATGGTATTTGCTGACGCTTTAGTACCATATCCTATCAAGTCCCCCCAGTCCAGTGCTGCCTTATTTAAGAAGGGGGTGCTGGACTCGTTTGTGGGGTTTTGGAAGGTTTTTATATGTGTACTTTGAGTTACATCCAGTCGTCACTGGGTTTTCATGTAACAAAGTGTACATGTAAGTCTTATAACATCGTCAGGTATAGGCGCTAAGCCTTGATACGGAAGAAATGTTGGGATAAGAGATCCAGTGGTATAGGCGCTAAGCCTTGATACGGAAGAAATGTTGGAAAAGAGATCCAGCTGCGGGCGTATGACGGGATAAGAGATCCAGTGGTATAGGCGCTAAGCCTTGATACGGAAGAAATGTTGGAAAATGCATGATTCTTCATTTTCTCGCAGGTGTGACGCCAGATTAGGTGTCAGACCACCGAGCGCATGCGAGGGAAGCATAAGAAATTTTTTTTACGTTTTTGTTGTCTGCGCTGGCGCGAAGCCTGAACAGGCGTTGTTGGTCTGAGGCGCTTAACAGAGATGAAATAAAAAGGTAGGTTTTTGTCTGCTTATGCGCCTGCTGAAGTATAGTTATTCGCATTAAATTTGTCTTTTCGAATTCCGTGTGAAATAAATGGCAGGAATGTTGGTCTGAGAGAGAGAACGTGTGTGACGGTTCGTACACTTTTCTCGGAGAACGTGTCTCACACGTGCTTTAGTAGAGAGCTGATGGGTCGCCACGTGTCGTTCATAAGTAAAGTGGATACAGCTGGAGATGGTGTTCTTGAACGTGGGTGGGACGTGTCAGTCATCTGTGGAGGGCGACAGCTGTGTGAGCATTGCAACCGTCAGGCGAGCGGGTCATGCGCCGCGCGTGATACGGCTGTCACGTGGGCCGTCTGACGTGTCGTCTGTTTATTGGACCTCCGCCTGAAAAGCTGTTTTTTGTCATTATGATTTCTATCCATCGCCATTAATGCGATGGGTATAAATAGGGCATTCCCCCTCCTTGAATCGTTTTTATCACTCCTGATTTCCAACTTTTTTCTTCTCTTCTCCGACGAACTTTGCCATTCTTCGATCGAACAAGTTTTCTATGTCCGATAAATAATTTTCCTTCGTCTGTATAGATAAAAAATGTCTGAAGATAAAGTTTTCAAAGCCTGAGTTGGCCATGGTAGAGGCCCAGATTAGTTGTCCCAAGATAAATATAGATCTCTTCTCGAAAGGTACGAGATCTTGAGAGAGTTGGAGCCTGAGTTTCCGAAAAAGGGGAAAACGGCGATGGATGCCCCTCCAGGGAAGATATGCCTATATGAGGCGTTTTCAAGAATGCATGTTTTAGAATTTCGACCAGTTGGTTTCTGATTGATGTTTTGCAAAAATATTGTGTTCATATAACCCAGATGAGCCCGTTCAGAGTGATGAGGGTGATGCACTACGAGGGGACCTGCCGTGCCATGAGAATGGAGCCCGTTTTTGAGCATTTTAATTGCTTTTACAAACCGGAGGTGAAGGAGAGTGGGTGTGTCTCCTTTGTTGAGCGATCGAAGTCAGTGTCATTTGTGGGTGAAGGGAAGCTCCCGAAAAGCCTTCGGGAATGGAAGAAGTGCTTTTTCTATGTTTAGAAAGGAGGTGATCCCTGTGGAGATGGGTTGGTTGAATATCCGTGCTGGGCAGAAGCCTCCTTCTTTTGAGTTTGACAGGATTTTCAGCAGCAGGACTGGTGCAAGATTCTTGGTGTCTCATGCGACACGGTTGGATGACTTGGGACCACTGTGATGAAGGATGTTGAGGTTGGTGGGATTGAGCCATCTAAGTATGAGGGAGGGCATGGATGTGCTTCCCTATGGCGACGGAGGTATGATGGATCTGGTGGCAGTAGGTCCTGGTTTATTTGTATATCTTTTTTGCTTGTCTTTGTGCTCATTGGATGATGTATACTGTTATCTTGTTATGTAGGTGAATGTCTGTTTGACTTTTGGGCGCTGAGGTGTCGCGCACCATGTATAGGCCCGTCCCCGAGGGTTGAAGTTGCAGGTGTGGAACTAAAGCGGGCGAATTTTATTTTCCCTGAGCGGATAGAAGGTGGTGCGCCTGAGAATCTTTAGCTGTTGGTTTCTTAGATAATCCCCGAACCCCTTTCTGCGCGAACTGCGGAGGGGTTCACTGGGTTTTTTTTGTCTGATGACGAGTCTAGCGGGCTCATCCTCTAACTTGATTCCCCATTCACGTCACTCTGTAGGTGGCGGGTCTAGCGGAACCATTTCTGCGCCACAGGGTGCGGGCGCCCCGGGTAGTGGATCTGGAATAGCGGAGGTTCCAAAGGCAAAGAGAAGGGTAAGTAGTAGGCTATACTTATTAAGTTGTAATTCCGTGTGAGTCCTGCTTACCTTGTGTGTTCATGTTTACAGAGGTAAGCGCAAGCGTCGTCGTCTAGTGATGACGGGGGGATGGTGACGCTGATCAGCCCTTGATGAAGAAAACTGCCCCATCCAAGGGTGTTGATATTAGGAGCCTGCTCCGATGGGGATAGATCTTACTCCTCCGCCAGTACGTGAGCCGTTTGGCAAGAAGGCTCTTCGGAAGCTAAGTGGTAAGTGATAGTGTATTGGAGCAGTACTTTGAATATGATGTATCTTTATAAGTGTTGCTCTTTGTAGGTTCCGTTCCTGCTTTCAGTTAAGTAGGCTCAGGAAGAGAGGAAGGAGGAAGCTATTGAAGGATGAGCGCTTGAAGGCTCAAAACTGCTTCTAGTGAAGGTGCTGTTCCGCCTGATGCTGAGGCAGTTAAAAAGCTTGAAGAGGAGAGGCGCTGTTGCTTCTGCTGCCCTCAAGAAGAAAGAGGAGGAAGACTCCCGGTCTTCGGGAGGCTGCGATGAAAAAGCAGCGTGCAGAGCAGGAGGCCGGTGTGGGTGGCCGAGAAGAAGATGAAGGAAGAGGAGGAGCAGCGCCAGGCTGAGCTGGTTTAAGCAACATGCGGCGATGGTTGCCGTTAAAGCTGAGCATGCTAAGGTGGCGACTGGTTCGGTGCGGCGATAGTCCCTTGAGGCGTCGTCCTCCCATGAATTTCTTCGTAGTCTTCGGCGTCAAACGGTTGTACTCTGCACGGGCCTGGTCTTTATTGGGTTTCCCCTGACCTCCCCGTGACGGGTAGCAAGTTGCTGTTTGGACGCTTTTGGATGTGGAAGCCATGATGGCTTTCCCTGTGAGGCGTCGACGCTCTAGCTGGCGTCTAGTATTTTCTTTTGTTTGTCGTACCATTCATTGTTGATCTCGTCGATTTCCTCCTGGGTGGGAGGTGGTGGTTCGACGTCGTCAAAATCGATGTTCGAGGGATAACGGCGGCGTTTTGATCATCACTGTCCTGCCCCTGTGATGAGTCAGGCTCGTTTGTTATATCTTGAACGAC
>JAUTDX010003899.1:0-59363 GCA_030844895.1 Ambrosia x helenae | reverse complement strand
TCTAACGGGTCCGTTAATAACTATTATGTAATAATAGAACATTGCTAACTTTTTAATAACATAGTTTTATTAGAGAATTCATTAGTTGAAAAGTTTTATATTGGATCAAACATATAAATGACAACAAAAGTTATTGTCTTTGAGTGATTACTCCAAGCGATCAACTCTAAAATCATGAGATAAGACTTTTATTTTAGATGCATGCGTGTTGTGTGAAAGTGCACTAGAAACATTGGAACCCACCTCGTTAAGTGTCATATGACGAAAAAACGTTAAAAGACTAAACATCTAGAATTAGTATCAGATAAATATAATTATTTGCGTCCAAAGTTAACAAACAAAAAATAATCATATCTTTAACTTTTTTAAACATAAGATTTATGCCATTCTATCCGATATTCATCCATGCTTAGAGAACATTATAAGCCTCGGCTCTCAATTGGGTGGACTAGATACAAAATCATCATAGTTCAATGTCGTGAAAGGAAGCACATCTGATGCCTAAAGTCCTGCAGACCCTTTTTATTTTGGTTCTTTAGTTTGTGCTTTTGTTTTCGTGTTTTCTTGACCTATTTTATTTCGGGAGACCGGTTTGTATAAAATCATTAATCTATATATATATATAAAAGAAAAGACTTTTGCTGACGTGGCGGCCATTGGTTCCTCCATGAAACTGCCACGTGGCATTATAATTGAAAGATTTTAGTGATTTTGAATTATTTTGATTTTTTATAAAAAAAAGAAAAAGATAAAACCCTAAAAGAGATTGAGTTATTTTAGGAAAAAGAATTTAAAAACAAATTTAAATTTTTCTCTCTCATATTTCCTCTCATAATTTTTAAACGTTAATATCTTTTATATACGAGATTTTTTTAAAGAAAAAATTTACACCAATTAACGAGGTTTTATTATCTTTCCAACGACAGTACCATAGTGCTATATAAAAAACGGAGAAAAAAACGACTATATTTTTTGTGGAGTTTTCGTTCATACAGGAAACAAAAAAAAACACAAAGTGTTCAGGTTATTCATTAATCATGTTTTTTCTTTTTAAACCAGCTTCTTATCTACGATGTTGAAAATTCAGCCCAATCGTCATGCTATCATTGGAATTTTACTCTTCTAAGTGGTTAGGTTAGTATACTTCATCAAGAGAAGCTACGAGAAAGAATCGTGCAACACTTCAACACATGGTGTCACCTTATAGCAAGATTATTTTTTTTTATTTAATTACAAGAGTAATAATTACTATTAGTATTAGTATTATTAGAATGGTTATATTTTTCAACCCGGGATCCTCCCGGGGTAATCAGCTAGTATATAATAAAAGAAAGCAATTTTAATGACATGGCACTCAAGGAGACATTCTCCTTATTGAGTGTGCCATGTGTCAGGCCATGTGTCAAATTAAAAAAAAACCAAATAATAATAATATAAAACCTAATCTACTAAAATTTAAATTGAGTTATTTTAGGAAGAAGAAATATAAAACCTAATCTACTAAAATTAAATTGAGTTATTTTAGGAAGAAAAAAAATTTAAAAACAAATTTAAATTTTTCTCTTTATGTTTCCTCCCATAATTTTTAAACGTTAATATCTTTATATACGATATTTTTTAAAGAAAAAAATTACACCAAATTCCGAGCGTTTTATTATCTTTCCAACGAGTATCATAGTGCTATATAAAAAACCGAGAAAAAAAACGACTATTTTTTGTGGGGTTTCGTTCATATAGGGGAAAAAAACACAAACGTTAAGTTTATTCATTAATCATGTTTTTTTTTTTTAAATCATGTTCTTATCTCGATGTTGAAATTCAGCCCATTCGTCATGCTTCATTGGAACGCAACACTGAACACATGGTGTCACCTTATAGCAAAGTTATTTTATTATTTATTTAATTACAAAAGTAATAATTATTACTATTAGTATTAGTATTATTAGAATTGTTATATTTTTCAACCCCGGGACGCTCCCGGGATAAAATCTAGTGTATAAATAAAAATAAAAAGTGGTTTCTAAAGTTTGTATAATTTACGACATTTTCAATGATATGGAAAAAACAGATACATATAGAATAATAAAAAAAAACAACACATGTATTATATTATCTATATAACTTAAAGAAGAAAGTCGGTGCGTTTCTGATTGGTCGCTTTTGCCGCCACTCAAAACAAACGCACAATTGTCGGTGGTCTCTGTATTTGTAATTTCCAAATGTTCCAGGGGTATTTACTTTTGTTACTGCATCTTCCCAACAAAACCAACGACCCTTCTTTGTCAGTGGCCATGGTTGCGACTTGCGACTGAGGCCATCTTTGGTGGTGGCTTTCCGGTTATTCGGACGAATGAGAGAGAGGAGAGGTCGGAGATGGAGTCAGAAACGAAAATGTCTACATCTATGTTCCCTCTCTGTTTTCTACATTTCGTTTGTGTTTGGCGTTGTCGGTGGTGGAAGAAGGTTGTGTCAGTATAGCTGAACGAAATTTCTACCCTTACTACAACGGCGGTGACCAACCGGTGGTTCAACGGTGCAACGTTTTCGCCATCGCCGAACTGTTCTACTGGTGAAAATCGCTACTTAAACCGTCGATCTACGGATCTCACTACACTGCGTATGTCACGTACCGGAAACGCTTTTTTCCGTGTGGATTTTTATCTATATGCCGGTGTAAATACGAGTCGATATATGTTTCGACTTAAATTTTGTTTTTTTTCCTTTTAAAAATTTCGACTTTACCCTTTCTCTATAAATACAAGTGATGTAAAACATAATACGTTTTCATGCTTATATTATGTGCGCTTCCACTTGGTCCACGATTTGATTTAAATTTTGTTTCTAACCGACTAAAAATAGTGTTTACACCTTTTTAGTAATTTTCTTTTGCGCATTGTGTTCCACGAATTAAGTGTAGCGCTTTGTGTTTTACGCTTTGCGTGTTACTGTACGATTCAACCCGCCGCGTGCCGCCGCAACGCGCGGCGGGCAAAATACTAGTATAATACTAAAACACAACGTCGGTGCCGTCGGTGCCGACCACAAGTTGATTGGTTTCTGCGTCTCTTTTTATCAAACAACCGTCCGTTCGATCCTTTCCTTTAGCGGCTATTTCTATAAGACCCAGATTTTAAAGAAAAAAGCCCGTCCCAGGATCGAAACCTGGCTCTGATAAAGAGTGGCTTCCTCTTGCATCTATTTTTACGCCAACAAAACACCTGACGTCGGCGATGACACCAGCAAAACGAACGTCGACGGCGACCGTAGCTTCTGAAATTACTTTCTCCTCCTTTCTACCTATTGCAAATTACAAAACTGCCATTCCTTCGTCTTTCTTTCTCTGCTTCAAGCCTCTCCTTTCCGATTACGGTTGCGGTTACGGTTTCATGGTTTTTAAAACCTCATGGTGGTGGCTGGTTGTTGCTATGATGTTAGATCTTCAATCAGTAGTTTGGTTTATTATTGAAACCCGTTTTGGGCGTTGAACCGAAGACGGACGGACGCCGGTACTGCCGCTGATTCCGTCTGGGTGGCCGTCATCGCTTCTGCGGCCTTCGCTGTATCCATACGTATCAAGAAATGTCCGATCCGACAATGGCGGTGGTGATGGCGATAACAGTTTTGTGGTGGTTGTCTTGGGGTTAGAGTGAAAAGTAGAGTGATTTTGATTTTGGGAGAGGTGGTTGAAGGGTCAACAAAGTGAATATGTGGTCAAAACTCAATTTAAGATCTATTTTGCACGTAACCTGGTGTGTATGGTACACTATATTAAACAACAGTCCCTTGAGTATACATCATGTTTCAGTTTAGTCCTTTAAAAAAATCACTTTGTGAAGATGCGGAGATGAAATGGTGTTTGTGGAGGTGGTAGCTCGCGAGGTAAACTTATTGTTTGTCCTGTACAACAAAAACCATGGCTGCCAATTGTTTTATTTTCTTTATCAACAAAGGTTTCAATAACTGAAAAGACAGATAGAAGCGCTTTATACATAAGGTTAGGTGTGGTAGGTGACACCGCGTTTTGGAACCTGTTTTAACGTAATATGCTTTGGTTGTAGTTTCGGTTCGACAACTAATTCTAAAAATTAGTCGGTTACGTTGTAAGTTAAATCACGACTAAAGCGAGCTATTGTATTATTATTTCTGTCATCCAACGCGTGCTTTCAAAACACGCGTTTAAAATCGCGTTAATTGATTCGGTCGTTCTTTCCTACAATTACAAAGATCTGTCAACTTACGAAAGTTGAGAAATAACATTATTTATACTAAATAAATCTTGCGAAAGTTCAATTACGGTTAAAACCGTCCGTTTTGACGTCCGACTCCCACGTTATTTGCTTTCCGCGTTTTCGTCGTTAGCAGTGTGTTTTACAATCTTTATAATTGTCGTTTACGGATAGTGTTTATCGCATTATATTTTGCATTTGATGTGTGTTACTGCACGGTTCAACCCGTCGTGCGCCGCCGCAAACGCGCGGCGGGCAAAATACTAGTTATATTATAAATAGTTAATAATATTAGTGGATATAAATTTGTGAAAAAAGCAGAAAATGGTCAAAGCTCAAAGTCTAAAAATGTTGGATAGCAAATGTTTAGTCCATAACTCTAATAAGGACAGCCTGGAAGCATCCAAAGAACGAACCCACTCACCACCATTACACTCGATATAAATACACCTCATTAATAATAGGGTCCTCTAATATTTTTTTTTTTGTAAACACTAATCATTTTTATATAGTACACCCATTCTCTTGTTTAGTTGAATTTAGGACTTAATAAATTGATTATGTGAGTTTAACAAAAAAAATTACCCTTTAATTTCTTAATTATTTAGAAACTTTCAAATACTTGTAGCATCCGTAATACATGATGTTTATCAATGACGGATGTCATATCATGTTGCTTGTTCATGTATAAAAGTAAAGTTTTATCCGTGTTAAAAAAATTACAATCTTTGTTATAAAGAAATATGTACCATAAGAGTATCGGTAAAAGATTATGAATAACGTGAAAGTCTAACAATAAATAAACTAAGTTTTATCCTTTTATTTTATTGCATGTCTTTATATCTAAACTTTAGAGGGTGTGTGTTTACCGTTGAAAAATATGTCTTTATGTTTAATGACAAAAAATAAGGATATTTGACAATCTAAAGATGATAGTAAACCCTTGCAATTAATTATCTAACCTAAGTTCTAAATTGCAATTTTATATTTTAAAGATAATAAGGGGTGTTTACAGTCCAGTTCAGACGAATTTAATAAAAGTTTCATCACCTATTATTTCAGGAAACGACAAACCAATCTGATCGGCTTGACCGTTTGAGTTGTTTTTACTTTTCAAAATCATTAGCTCGTAGTAAAAAAATTAAAAAGATAAAAACCTCCAAGAATAGAATACGTGCACACAACTCATATTGTAAAAATAAAATATAAATAATAAAGTTAAACAACTATTACACGACAGATTCTAAATTTTAAACCGAACCACTAAACTTTTAAACCGTCAAAATAAACTATTTAGATCTCAAACATACCAGCTTGCTTCGAATAAACAGTTCAATCAATTTCAACAGTTTGTTTACCATCCAATTCAAATTCTTGTAAAAGTTATATATAACTTAAAAACAAAAAGAAAAATAAAAAAGCTTGAAAAAGCATAAAAAGAATAATGGATGGTTTTCATTACAATTTCTTTTTCTTGTTTCTCTCTACCAATTAAGCATCTTCTCTTCTTTCCACTTTTATGGGTTCCTTTCTTTCCACTCTCACTTCACAACGCCAACAACATCACCCTTTACTTTGTTAAACCTCTTATTATTATTATTATTATTATTGCTTCTCAACCTCTTCTTATTCTCTCACTCAAACCACTTCTTCATAATCTTTTGACCTTCAAACTCTTGTAAGTCTTATACATTATCATAATTATTATTAATTATATAATTATATTATTCTTTGATCAAAAAAATTCATTCCTTTTCAAGACTCAACCTTTTGTTCCCCTCTTTTTTTGCAGGAATTGTTTGGATATTTTCTGACTTTTTTTTTAATTACAAGAATTGCAATTTTTTTTTAAAAAAAATGCAATTTTGTCTGATTTTTTTTATAAAATTTCAAGATTTTGATAAAAAGTAGTTACATTTATCCATTTTATTCAATGGGTTACTTGGAAACATAATTATTTTTAAGAATTCTGCCTTGGTTCTTAGTGGGTTTGTGCTAATAAATCATTACACTTTTTTCTGAATTTTTTAATAAAATTTCAAGAATTGATAAAAAGTAGTTAAATTTATCCATTTTGTCCACTGATTTAGCCTTTGTTTCTTTGCAGGAATTATTTGGAAACATAATTATTTTCAAGAAATCATTACAATTTCTTTGTGTTTTTTTTTTTTAATAAAATTTCAAGACTTTAGTGGCTGATGCAGTTTAAATTAACAAAAAGTAGTTAAATTTACACATTTTGTTAATGATTTAGCCTTTGTTATTAATTTTCTTGAATCTTTATAAAAAAAGTTTCTTGCTTTGATCTCTTGTTTTATTAATCCATGGGACTTTGTCATGGAAAACCTAATCAAACCCTTGAAAATCATCTTGAAAATAATAATAATAATAATAATTTACCTAATGAAATTGAACCAACAACATTGAATTCCAATGGGAAAAAAACATCAAACTTTCCATATTATAGTCCAAGCCCATTTCATAACAGTTCTGCATACAAGAACTCACCTGCAAACTCTAGTGTTAGTTCGACGCCTTTACGGATATTTAAGCGGGTCTTTCGCACCGCCATCGCCTGCGAAACATATTCGGGCTTTGCTTGCGAGAAGACATGGGTCTGTTAAGCCTAATGAGGCTTCTATTCCTGAAGGAAATGAGTTTGTGGTTGGGTTAGATAAGAATTTTGGGTATTCTAAGCAGTTGTTGAGTTATTATGAGCTTGGGGAAGAAGTGGGTAGGGGGCATTTTGGGTATACTTGTGTTGCTAAGGGGAAGAAAGGGAGTATGAAGGGTCTGGATGTTGCTGTTAAAGTCATCCCTAAATCAAAGGTTTAATTTTTATCTTTTATTTATGATCATTATGTATATATTGTTGTGTGTGTGTGTGTGTGTGTGTTTTTTTTTTTTTTTTTTTTTTTTTGTGAACTGCGGCGTATTTGGACTTAGTGGCACGCCTCTTCCTAGCCCAAGTATATATCCATACCTCGAACGGAATTTCAACCGTCCATTGTTAGTTTGACGCACGAGGATGGAGCCAAACCGTTCCACGAGGAAACCGACTCGCTCGTAAAACGACTCACCAAGATTTGAACCGGGTCTCCCCCTTAGGAGGAGACACGGAGTGCCGTTGGACAAGAAGGCATTGTGTATTGAAAGTATTTTTTCGGTTATTCGTGTAATCAAGTTGATAAGCAGTTTCTACTGTTTTGGGCATAGTGAAACTCTTCAATGGGATGGCCGTGAGCGTGAGTCGCCCATGGATGAGGTGGAGCCGCCCGAGAAGCTGGGCAGCTGACGTGGAGGGTGGTCAGTGCTTCCGGCCGCCCTCTACGTTGGGAGATGGTCTTAGGATTGATGAAGTGCATGTGCATAATCAGTTTAGGAGTAGCTGCAAGAAAATCGATTTTTATGATCTGTTTATGTTCAAAGTTGACTTTTATGGTCAAAGTTGTTACATTGTGACATAATAGTTGATATAAAGACCTTAACGTGTATTACGTCATCTATGGTTAGTTTTTTTTTTTTTTTTTTCTAATTAATTTCTTGATTTTGTTTAGATGACAACGGCAATTGCCATCGAAGATGCTAGGAGAGAAGTAAAAATATTAAAGGCGTTAACGGGTCATGACAATCTAGTTCAGTTTTATGATGCTTATGAGGATGAAGATAATGTCTACATAGTTATGGAGTAAGTGTGGACTCTCCATAATTTATCACTAGTGGAGGGTATTTTAGACCTTTTAGATTACTTTTTTTTTCTGTTTTGTTTTGTAGACATATTGCTTACTATTGTATGATATGTTTTACTCTTTTGTAGGTTATGTAAAGGTGGTGAACTATTAGACAGGATACTTGCAAGGTACATACAATTAATCTTATTAACATTTTACCATGGTCAACCTTTTTGGTCAATTTATTAATACTTATACTTGTGTTTATAGGGTGGTAAATACTCTGAAGAAGACGCGAAGGCCGTTATGGTCCAAATTTTAAGAGTTACTGCATATTGTCATCTACAAGGTGTGGTTCACCGCGATCTTAAGCCCGAGGTAAATGAATAATTATTTCACTATTTATTTTGTTTTTAACTTTTATAGTTGCTTATTTTAACTTTTAGGTCCTAGCAATGTAAAAAAGTGTCTTTATTATGACTTTTTAGTGTCAAATATGGCTTTTTTTCCGTTTTTTATTCGGTTATACTACTTTCTTTTTTGGAAAGATTTTTAGTCAAATTTTACTATATGCAACCATTACTAAAGTTGGTCAAGTTTTATTACAGTGACGATTTTGACTCATTTACTTATGAATGGATAGACCTAAATTATTTTTTTAGGGAAAAAAAACAAACAGAATAAAAGACGGTTAAACGGATAATAAGGTGCACATAGTGTATTTTTAATTCACAAAATGTTCATAGAAAGTTAAAAAAATTTGATACAAAAAAAAAAGTGTACAGTACACCGAACCCGATCATTTATCGGTTTCAACCATATAAGAAATTACCAGTGACCAAAAATCGTTACCGAACCCTCCCATTTTACCACTTCTATTTTTAGTCATTAGTATAAGTCAAACTTTTTTTTTTTTTTTTTTTTTTGACATATGGAGCATTTTGGGACTTAACATTACAAGAGATATCGACTTATAAATTCCAAAATATTTGCTAATAAATTTTTTATTTCATTTCAGAATTTTTTGTTTATATCTAAGGACGAGCATTCACTCCTTAAAGCCATCGACTTTGGACTCTCTGACTACGTAAAGCCAGGTCAAAGCCGTATACTTAAACCTTCCCTTCATTATTATACTTGACCGACTATAGTTAGGTTTGACGACGTTTCCATGTTTGACTGATCTTTAAATATGTGCAGACGAGAGATTGAATGATATTGTTGGAAGTGCATACTATGTAGCACCCGAAGTTTTACATAGATCATATGGAACAGAAGCTGACATGTGGAGTATCGGTGTTATTGCTTATATTCTATTATGTGGAAGTCGGCCCTTTTGGGCCCGCACAGAGTCTGGAATCTTCCGAGCTGTTCTGAAAGCGGACCCAAGTTTTGATGAAGCTCCATGGCCTGCGTTGTCAACCGAAGCCGTTGACTTTGTAAAAAGGTTACTAAATAAAGATTACCGAAAAAGACTTACCGCTTCACAAGCTCTAAGTAAGTTTCAACGCCTTTAAAAGCAAATATATGCAATTTTGTCACATGAAAATTACAGCGCTTGACTTGACACGTAATTTTGGAAAATATTTCGTTTTCATCCAATTTGTGAAGTGGTTCATTTCACCTTCTATAGCACGTAAATGATGATGTGACGTATTACCATGTCATTAAAATAGTGCACGTCACTATTTTAAGTAACGTTAAAGGTGACTTGTAAAAAGTGGTAAAATATTATAAGATGAATTAACAGTGGCGAAGCTTGAGGGAAAATCTAGGGGGGGGGGGGGGGGGGTCGGAAGTCACCGGTTACGGGGGGTCGAAAGCGTATATGTCAAAAAAATTCTATACGAATACTATATAACGGAACTTCTGAGCGAAAATTTCGGGGGGGGGGGGGGTCCCGCCCCTATGAAGCTACGCCCATGGATGAAAGGAACAATTGTATTTTAATATGGATATATCTATAATCCTCTTTAGAACCATATAGAATAAAGGAAGCTTGTGAAACAAATCAATGCTATCAACCTACTTGTCAAATGTGCAAAATACCTTTTTTATAGAATAAAAGAATCTTGTGAAACTAAATAATGCTATCAAGTATCAACCTACTTGCAAAATGTCTGATATACCCTTTGTTTTAGACTAAAAGAATCTTATGGAACCAAACTAATTTACATGTCAAATGTCTGTAATACACTTTAGATAACATGTACTCATAGTATAATATTAATTTTTTTTTTTTTTTTTTTGATCAGGTCATCCATGGTTGGCTAATTATCATGATGTGAGAATACCTTTGGATATGATAATCTACAAGACTGTGAAAGCATATATATGTTCATCTCCTCTAAGAAAAGCTGCTTTAGGGGTATATACATTTTTTTATATATTTTTACTTTCATATTTCCCTTAAAAAATATAAAACATTCTTTGACTTTCGGGTCAACCCAACTTCAAATATTAATTAAATAAATTTATTGTTAAACTTGTATCCTACTTGGCAGGCTGTTGCAAAGACTTTGACAATCACAGAACTTGGTTATGTTCGTGACCAATTTGTGTCGCTAGGGCCGAATAAAGGCGGATTCATATTCATGCAAAACTTCAAATCGGTACTTCCTTTTATTTATTTGTATATTTTATTTTTAAATTTGTGTCACAATGGTATAATATGTTTGCTTGGGGCTAATTGAAAAATGTTACAATTCTGCAGGCTTTATTGAAGAATTGTACCGAGGCTGTAAAGGATTCGCGTGTGCTAGATTTTGTGCATATGGTTATTTCCTAAAATACCCTTTTAGTAGTCTACATAATTAAGAAATTGATATAAAGAAACTTAGTATGCTTTTATTTATTTATTTTTTTAAAGGTGAGTTCTCTTCAATATAAAAAAATGGATTTTGAGGAGTTTGGAGCGGCAGCCATTAGCATTCATCAGTTAGAAGCAATGGAAAATTGGGAGCAACTTGCACGTCGCGCCTATGAGCTTTTTGAGAAAGACGGAAATCGCCCTATCATGATTGAAGAACTTGCCTCGGTATATCCCCTACTCCCACTCATGAGTGTTAAGGGGTTGACAAATGAGCGGGGTCCGGTAGTTTGGATAACAAGAGGGTGTTTGGGATTGCGTTTTGAATTTGATTTTTAGATTATTGCGTTTTGAAAACGCAAATGATCAGTTTTTAGTGTTTGGATTGCGTTGATGATCAGTTTTTTAGGCTACCAAAACGCAATAATCCATAAGCAGCTCCACCCCTACTTTTCCAAAAACGCATAATCTGTTTTGAATAATCAATCGCAAACACCCCCCAAGTCAAATTGGTTAGGGTTAACGTGTAGTCCTTGGTATGGGTCAAAACGGGTTGGGTTGGGTTGACCCAAAACACTTTCTATCTCTTTTTTTTTACTAAATTTACTAATAATTAGAAAAATCACTTCGAGTAGAAACTCTGAAATCGCCACTGTTTTGCACATATATCTTTTTCAGATATCAAGCTTTAACAAATTAATTTTAATTTATTTTACAAATGTAGGAACTTGGGCTTAGCCCATCGATACCAGTTCATGTGGTTCTTCAAGACTGGATTAGACATGCAGATGGTAAGCTCAGTTTCTTAGGGTTCGTACGGCTTCTGCATGGAGCTTCATCACGCGCATTCCAGAAGTCTTGAAATAAATAAAGAAAAAATAAAAAAAAATAACCACGCCATCAGAAACAGGCTCGTTGATACAAATTTCTTCAAGATTCTGAACCAAGAATCTATGAAACGAGAAAAGTTCGCAACTTTCGTTCACTCAAAAGGCCATCTGCAGCAAACTGTGTCAAAATAGAGAAGTGTGTACATAGCTAGGTCTCAGTGTGTTAAGTTCTTACTAGTTTAGAAACTGCATAATGGTTGAGTGAATTTTGTGTTGGTTCTTTTTTTTAATGTTTAATTTATGGTTAAGTTCATTGTGTTGAGAGATGTATTGTTGTTATGTAACATGAAACAATTTTATGTCATCTTAATAATGGTCAAAACAACTTGGTTGAGTGAAATTCCATGCCCTGTGTATATTTTTGTAAGCTTATTGTGCTGCGTCGGTTGAAGATCGTGTCTACATGGAAATACGCTTAAACGTGGTTCATGGTCATCCTGCATATCATTTGGAAGCGCCTTCACGAGTAATTAAAGATGTATACTGGTAGTGTTTGCGCCATATGTATCTCACTGGTCGAAAGAGGGGCGTGCCACTCATTGATATGTTTACGACATGACATCCTCTCATTGATAAGTTTACGACATGGACATGACGAAGCCAACTACCTAGGCCTGGCAATTTAGACACGAACACGATAATCTGACACGAACCTACACGATTTTAACAGGTTTCGTGTTTGGCCTTAACAGGTTTCGTGTCTATAAGAGGTCGACACGTTAAAACCTGTTTATTTTCGTGTCGTGTTCGTGTTTACATGTTTCGTGTTCGTGTCTTAACAGGTCTTAACGTGTTTCTTATCATGTTTTGTCATGTCTTATCGTGTCTTGTCGTGTCATGTCATGTCGTGTTAACTTATTTTACTAGGTGTTCCTTATCGTGTCTTATCGTGTTAACCTGTTATACACAGGTTTGTGTTCGTGTTTGAAAAAAATAACACGATTAGATTTCGTGTCGTGTTCGTGTTTACAGGTTTCGTGTTCGTGTCTTAACAAGTTCGTGTCTTAACAGGTTCGTGTAACCTGTTATGCCAGCCCTACAACTACCTACATTCGCGACATAATGGAGCTTTTTACCCTAGGAAAAAGGCTCAGTGACAATCTAAGACGTGTTTTAATTATGAAAACAAGATTATTAGAATAATTATAAGATGGTTGAATAAGTATGTTACGAAATAATATTTTTAATTTTGTAAAATTTGAATATATGGGGTCCATGGTGTAATGTTTGTTTATGTTCTTTTCACACATGGGCGTGTTTAGAACCAATAATTAAAGATAACTAAATCAATGAAACATGAGTGAGGGACCACATGAAGAAAAGAAAATGCCATTTCATTTTATGACAGTTTATGTGATCTAAAAATTTTAAAACTTAACCACTTCTGTATTAAAAAAAATATTAAAAACTATTTAACACTAATTGAATGAATAATTAAATAATTTCAATTATCTGCAATTACTAATTGAATTGAATTGAATGAATATTTAAATAATCTCAACTATCAGCAACTGGCTGTCACCGGGCCAACTAACAAAATATGTGTTGTCGGTCCCACCAAAAGTAACATATTGACCACCAACGGACTACGACTGAAATAATTTATTCCATTTTTATAAACAATCAGTATATAGTTAGTCATAGTCCGTTGGTGACCAATGTGTTAAAAATTAGGACCGTCATCACACATTTTGTTAGTTGGGACTAATGGTTACCAATTGTTAATAGTTGAGATTTTTTAAATTCAATACTCCTAACTATAATAAGTAACTGAAAATATAATTAGTAATACTAAAATGACTAAATCCTGTTTTTTTTTTCATATAAAAATAAAATGTAACCAAGATATATATGATCATATAGTTTCCGATTCTTGCCATTTCTATCTTTCTGTTTCCGGTGTGCCTCCCATGCGATTGGCTGGTGCGTTTTCCTCTTTTAACTTTAAGTAGCTCTTCAAAAAAAAGACGCGATTTAAAAAGAGGTGGCGGCGGAGCTTGTTGCTCGTCTACCCTCTATTTTGATATAACTTGACAAGTTTAAGAATTGAAAAAAAAAAATCTAACAAAAAAAAGTAGTGATCTTAAATAATATTACACTAATTTTAACGTTATTTTACTACTTTTGTGAAAATAATATTAAAAACAACGGACGGTTAATCATGCATCATGTGGTAGTGGTGATAGCTGAATGACAAAGGAGTATATGCAGCAATTGGCCTTTGTCCTGATTGCTAAGTGTATATGCCTTATATCCAAGGTTTGATGCAAAACTATTATCGAGCTTAATGTCTCATTGGAAGCAACCTCTATATTTCTACGAGATAAAGGGAATGTTGTCTACATCTTACCCTTCCAAGATCCTACCTTAGTTTTGCTATTGGTGGGATTTACTAAGTAGGATTTTGATAATGATGATCTTTGATGGGCTACAAAATACCATGGGTTGTATTGGTTAGGGGTGTAACAAGTTGAGCACATTTAGTCTCGAGCTCGTTTCCTTTAGCTAAAGAGAGTTTGGCTTGTTTAGAGCTCTATTTTTAAGGCTAAAGCTCAACTTTTTTGTTATTTATTAAATATTTGTTATATATATATATGTATGTATGTATGTATGTATATAGGGGGAGAATCAAATGAGAAGAAACTTTATGTGAGAACAAAAAGAAGAAATGAAACATAAAATACTTTAAGTCTTATTACATTAATTATTATCTATTTAATTAATTAGTCATTAATACTTTATCCTAAACATTATCAAATTTTGTCATACACATATCATCATTCATTCTACACATATTGAAATTATCACGCGTTTATCCTACATATATCGAGATTATCATACGTTAATCCTACACATAGACAAATTCAACCTACATTTGTCGTACAAATATTGAAATCATCCTTCACTGTAAATTAGGATTGATATGAAAGAATATATTTTTTAATTGAATTATGAGTTTCATTAGTTTAACTAGTTTAGGGGGGTTATAAAAAACTAACCATTTATTTAACATTAAGTACAATTATTATATGAAGGATTTCTATTCGTTTAAATTTGTTATTTTTCTTCTCATTTAAACTCTCTCAATATATATATATATATATATATATAGGTAGAGGATCCTGTAGGAAAATTGGTTTGTGTGAGAAGTGTAGGAAGGATTAAGAATTGACATGTAGCTATCATGTTTTTTATTTTGGAATGATGTTTTGGGTTGTTTTGGCTTGAAAAACACTTAACACAACAATATACAAAAATTTTAAACACAATTCAATGTATTATAGTCATTAAATTTAAAGTACAGATAAAACACCATAGTAATTACTTAAAACACTCTTCTAAAGTGTTATTAACATAGTGTTTTAAGTTTTAAACCTAAAATACATTGTTTTCGGTTATTAATTGTTATGTTTGTTGTTTTTCTAAGCAAAACAATCCAAAACATCATGAATACATCCAAAAAAATGATGCATACGTCAAAAAAAATGATGCATACATATCAATTTTTAATCCTTCCTACACTTCTCACACAAACCAATTTTCCTACAGGAACCCTACCCTATATATATATATATATATATATATATATATATATATATTAGAGAGAGAGAAAGAGAGACGCAATATATATTATTAAATGATATTAGTATATGAATGGAAAAAAAAACTTGTTTTAGCTCCTGATGGAGCTTGATATATGAGGCTCGGGTCAAGCTTAAGCTTGTTTAAACTCGGTTGATTTGAGTTTTTTTATGGGTCATTCTCAAATAGCTCATAAGCAGTTTGGCCTATTTACACCCTTATTATTTGCAATGATGAGATGAATCTGGATGGGTGATGCTAATTCTAAAAAAGTAAGCTTGTACTTGGTGAAATTTTGCATAGAAAGATGCCCTTTGGGGCATCAAGATGTTAGTGGACTTTATGGCTTGTAAAATCATTTTCTATGTTTGGTTTCCTAGGAAATCCAATTATGGTTAATATATGCTGTATGGACATACTTTTATTCCCATCCATACAATTCCATCAAATAAACAATGCAAGGTGCAAAGCATACTAAGAAAAACATATCATGTACGCATATTATATTCTTTTTGGTCTCTTTTTTAGTGGTACACTTGTGTTCCATCTTACAACAAAAGGAAAATAAATCCCTAAATAATTGCTTTTCTTATTAAAGCCTTAAAGGTGGGGAGTTCGGGTCTTACCGACATCAAAATGCTGCTGGCAGGCCGGGTTTTATCGTGATGGGCTTTCGGACGGCGGGTTTTCCCTGGGTTACTCTTGGAGTACTTCTTTGTCCAATGAGTACTTCGTGAGTGACCGGGATTGATTTGTTGACCATTAAAAAAAATGGCACACTAGAGAGTGTATTCAACCATGAATGCTATACAATTAATGAATTCTTGTTAATAAATCATAAGTGTAAGTAAGGATAATATACAATCATGTGTAATTAAGCTAATATTACTTGATAGAAATCACCACTAAACAAATGACTTGTTGACAAAAGTGTATCATTGATCGAAGAAAAATCCGTAGGTAATTTTGAGAATGCTTATTTGTGACTTGGATTTTTTTGATAATGTTAACTTTTCGTAAGGAAAGCAAGGCCAATCTTATTCCAACTGTTGGTTTTGTTTGATCTAATTAGTGGCTGGGCAGTGTGGGGCTCGGCATAGGGACGGCAAGGCCAAGGTTGGCCCGGCAACACCGCCCCCTGGCCGGCGTCGCCCTCAACATCAAGCACATGCCATCCAAGCCGTTCCTCCATGCGCCTTCACCTCATCCATATATTATTTTAAATAATTTCTGGCCCATCATTATAGTCCACACCACCCCCTTGGCCCCTCATTATGAAGATGCCACTTCCCTACTGACACATTTACCTACATGGAGGCCCATCATCATCCCTCATTCCCTCCACACCCACCAGCCTTAATATGCTATGAGATTAATGCTAATGTTATATATTTCATAGGAAGAAGTTGCTGCAGTTGGCTTTCAACATAACAGATTTGTGATTTTATATTGTTTTACTTTGATTTATATAATTTGTAAAATATTGATTAATTTTGTGGATTCGTAAAAAATTTTGTTTTTTTTTTCTTTGAATGACCAACGTATGCCATACAAGTTTGACAACCCGGGAAAATCCATTAGCAAAAGACCACCCACACCCTATGAATGCAGATATCACCGGTGACTTGGCTCACCCATCAATTTGTAAGAAACTCACCGTTCAAAGGCTTACAGTGATAAACACCCCTGGCATACCTTGATTTGTGTTTTTATATGTGTTCGTACGTATTTGCACATTTTTGAGCATTTATATAAATTTAAAATAAAAATAAAACCAGAAAAAGGCAATATTTTCTTAAACTACATAATTAGCAAATTGTGGATGAAGATATCATTTTGTTTCTAAATTATGTTGGTAATCCGTCAGTATAAAAACTCAAATTAATAGAGTATTCATATAAAATCTATTAGTAACTTTGCTGCTTTTGTAACCCGTTAGTAATCTGTCACAAATTAGAATACCCAAATCCGAGTTTCCAATTGCCCAATACTGATGGATTTTTATTGACAAAGACCTTGTTGGAATGCGCCGTCAATGATAAGTCTTTGTTTTGTAGTAATTTAAAATGGTATGGGAGGAGGATTGAGACTCTAACCAGCCAAATTTTCTATTAAATTTAGGGTTATTGGATTTTAATAACTCTATCACATGTTGACCGCTGACACGCTAACTAACCACTTGACCATCACTATTCTCAATTTGCAACTTATTTCCTTTGCCACTCTCAAACTAACTAAACCCTAACCCAATTAATCTTTTTGGCTGACTGCCATGTCACTAACAAAAGGCACATTACTGAAAAAAGAATCACGTCAGTTGACTGTGTCACTAAAAAGTGTCACATCAGCAACAAAACTAATTGAGATAGCGTTTGATTGGTTTGAGAATGGTAGAGAAAAATAACTTGCTAATTGAGAGTGGTGGTGATTAAGTGGTTATAGGTGGGGTTATTAAAATCCAATAACCCTTAAATTTATCTTCATTACACTATTATAGTAATACCAATTAAAATTGTCGTTGGCTATGTTGGTTAAGAAGAAAAATTTGAACAGAATATGAACTACAAATTGGTCGATTTGAAAAGTGGAATTAAAGGGTTAAAAGTAGGTATATACCAAAGAATACTATTAAATGTACCATTGGTGGAATATCAACGTAAACTTGCAATAACATATATAACGACATCACTTACGTTAACATCTAAGAGGATCTATAAATATTAAGCCTATTTTGTGCTAAAAACCATCCCAAATTGTGGTTATTTGGGAGTCGTATGTAATAATATTATTCAAACCGATACGATAAAACCACGACACAGATTTCTTTGACGATCAAAGTTTGTGTCGTCGAGAATGGAGACAGTTGGATCAACCCGGACGCAACTCAAGTATGAGTGCTTGCTTTTTGGTACGTTGTTAATGATTTCTATGTTTATTTGTATTGTTGTATGTAGTTTGTGACCTTCTGGTCGACCAAAGTTTTTACTTATAGTGTATTCAATGTGGTCGCTTCTTTTTATGTAGTTTGACCTCTTAAATTATTATGAACCTTAGTTATTTGTTCGTCTTTCTTAGATATGGACGACACGCTCTACCCCATGAGTGTTGGTCTTAACTATGCTTGCCGCAAAAACATTGAAGGTACTCAAGTGAACACTTTTATTCTATTAACATACCAACTATTGAAAGATTTTATAAGTCGATACAACAATGTTATCAGGGTCGGCTCAACCTTTTTAGGGGCCTAAAACATGTACTAAAATGGGAGCCTTTTTTAAAATTTGGGAGCCCTATTGGATTGGGGGCCCAAAGCCATAATTTCAAAATATTTCCCCTTAAGCCAACCCTGAATGTTGATGGGAGATATAGTGACATAAAGAACATGTCACTATATCTGAATTATGACTCTAGATATAGTTCTATTTTTTAGCAAGTACTTTTCATAAAGTATGGAAAAGATGTACACGTTTTGTGTTCACCAAGCAAGGGTGTTCATTGAATCCATTCGAATTCAAGTAGATCAAAATTATTTCGACTTAGAAAGTTTGAAAGTTCGATTAAATGTTGTTCTAACATAAACTTTCGACCCCAATATTGATGCGTATAAGTTATAACATACATGATTTTTCGAGTCCAGAATTCATGTCGACGTACTTGAACATAGAAGAATCTCAAGTTCCGGATATGTGCTTGGACTTGTATAGAGAACACGGGACAACCATGGCCGGTCTCAAGGTATATACATTAGGGGAGGGATTTAAGCAAAACACAATTTTATCGCGAGAACATGAATCACAATATAAATCACGCAATTTTTTTCAATCTATTTTTTTATTTTAAATTTAAGGTAATGGGTTTTGCGATTCAGAAAGGTGTAGCGTCGCAGCTTGTTGCCCATCTGCCTGTTTTAATGTAATTTGATAGTCATGAAATGAAAATTAGTTATTGTTATTAATGAAAATTCTATTTTTTTTTGTTTATATATATAATCTACACATATACAAGTTATATCACATTTATATATAAAAAGTATAAAAAATTAAAACATATGATTCTTTAATAAAAAGGTTAAGCGATTTAAGTTTGGTCATATTGTTCTCGCAATAATTTGGTGTGTTGAAATGAACCTCACCCATATAGATTAATATGTGAAGTGTATAATAGATGACTGTTACTGTTTTCGGTCACTAAATGTACATCTATGACTATATTTTTTTTGTTTGTTTGTTTGGCACAGGCTCTTGGTTACAAGTTCGATGATGATGCATATCATGCTTTTGTTCATGGAACCTTACCTTACCTTGCTCTCAAACCTGATTTGGTGCTAAAAAACCTTTTGCTGTCAATGCCACAAAGAAAAATCGTACGTCATATGACAAGGGCAGAACAAAAAGGGGTCAACAGGGTTCGCTGACCTTCAGTCATGAAAATTTGTTAGATTTTAATGTATAACATCGTTTTTTCTAAGAAAAACGTGACCTGGGCCCTTATTCGTAACCAGTAGGAAAAGAACCTTACGATAATTCCTCATGAAAAAGTTTTGGTTCTGACAATGACAAATTAGCTACAAAGACGTTAACTATATCGTTTGAATGTGTATGTTACAGATATTCACGAACGCGGATAAAGCACACGCAGCTCGGGTCCTAAGTAGGCTGGGCTTGGAAGACTGTTTTGAAGGTGTTATATGCTTTGAGACACTTAATGCTCATCAGGCGAAAAAACTCGAAAATCAAAGCAATGGTGGAACGAACAACTGTAGCGACGAATCTGCAACCAGAATCATATGCAAGCCAGCTCTTGAATCGTTCCAAGCTGCAACAGTCATCGCTAATCTTGACCCGAACAAAACAGTAATTTCATATCTCCATTCCACAAATGTTACATAGTAATTTTGTAACTAACTATAGCAAAAAAATTTAGTTGCTATCATTTCTAACACTATTGAAAAAGTGCTCCTTCACAACAGTCAAAACGGTCACAAATTTGTCGCTAAGTCCATTTCTACCAATGTGTGACTTTTATTGAGTCACAAAATTTTTGTCACCAATCCAACCCGCAATAATTTTTTACGACGAAAATGACTTTGCGACTGATTATAGTGACAGAAAAACCTTCAAATTGCGACAGAATTTGCAACGGGACCAGCCTTGTTTGCGACCACTTAGCAACATGATCCATTTTGTACCCGTATCCTTATCATCAAATAGAGTAGCATTTTTTAAATTTCTTGATCAGTAAATGATGTTAGTTCGGTTTTTTCCCCTTAGATCTTCTTCGACGACAGCGTTAGAAACATTGCGACCGCAAAGACAGCCGGATTTCATACCGTCATTGTAAGTTCTCAATTTCTCATATATTTTTCTTACTAAACTCTGAAAAAAAAAACTAAAAATCAATTGATTTGAATACTCAAGTTTGAAACACTGAAAATGGAAGAATTGGACAAATATAAAAAAGCTAGAAAATTTTAATTTTTTTAAATCTTCAAGTGACGGTGTAGTGGTAAGCACATGATTCCCTCTCGCACAGGTTTCAGGTTCGAATCTTGCTTTCACTGGTTTCCGATAGTAAACTCCTGAATAAAACCTTCCCAGCACAAACTACAATTTACCTGTTGTGTACTATAACGAGTTTGACATAGGGCGGAAGTGAAACCAAGGGGCAGTTAGGAGGGTCCGCTGACCCTGTCACCAAACTTTGTTTGATTTATTTATTTATATATTATATAGTACAAGTTTTTATAAGAAATTATGAGTAGAACGTCTAATCTAGTTGTAACTTGCATTAAAGTTGATCCCTAACCAAGGTTGCAAAAGTCGCTAGGTGCTCTCAACTCGGCCGGCCGGGAGTTGTGAGTACTCGGCCTAGGCAGGGAGTACTCGGGGAGTACTCGGACATGGTGATTTATATAGAAATTTAATAATTTAATGATTATATATATGTCATAAATTCATAAAAGTATGCCAAATACTAAAACTATCTCAAAAACAGCAACTAGAGGCCTAGTTTGATTGATTTAGGCCGAGTTGGCCGATTCCAAGGCCGAATTTGACCGATTCCATCCCGAGTTGACCGAATCCGACTTGACCAATTCTATCCCGAGTTGACCGATTCTGACCGATTCCATCCCGAGTAGACCGATTCTGACCGATTCCAAGCCGAGTTGGACCGATTCCGAGTTGGGATGGCCGAGTAGGGAAAACTCGGGGCGCCTCACCTCCGAGGAGCGATTCCTCGCCGAGTACTCGGCCGAGTTGGCCGAGTTTTACAACACTGTCCCTAACTAAAAAAGTTCCAGTTCCGCTACTGATTTGACAAGAACATACATATATACAGGTGGGAAGGTCGAGTCTTGTACCCGGAGCAGACCACGCTTTAAGCAGCATCCATAATATTAGAGAAGCAATGCCTGAGTTATGGGAGGATGAAGGAGAGCATTTGGAACAAGTTTTCTTCCGGTCTGCTGTGGAAACTGTTGTCAATGCATAGGAAATGAACTTGTTTTCCAATCTGCGGCGTTCGTGGGGTTCGCTTATTCAGTCCTAGCTGGTGTTCGTGGGCGTCCGTGAGGCCTGCATTGCGGATGGTTTAAATGTGGATGTATAAATCACCTTGCATACCTGATAAGATGTTATAAGAATAATGTTTGATGATAAAGATTCAAACAAGTTAATTATCTCAGTCACTTACTCACTTTCTGAGTATAGATTCCCTTTTTTTCTTTTTCTTTTTTTTTTTCTCATTTTTTGTGTGAATTGAAGATGGATTTTGTTCTCAGATCTTGTCTTAGAATAAGTCTTTCTGGATTGTTCAAGAACTAGTTATTGACCCCGCGCTTCGCGACGGACTTTGTTGTTTTACGGTAAAAAAAAGGAAAACTACACTTTGAATTTTCCAAGGTTGGTTGGTCTTAAATGGTAAATAAATTTGGTTACCATCAACCTATAGTATGGGTCATTTGACAAACAACAAAACATGATGTTAAAACAATAGCATACTATTGTTCAGGCGGTACTTGTTAAAATGTTCATTTGTATGAAAAGTTACTTTATAGCAATTGTATCTAGTTGGCAACATGATGTCAAAACAGTAACATCCATTTAGCAACCATTTGGTAAGTGGTTCAGTTGTCCCTTCCCAACACAATATTGCAAAATATTATCTTTTAACAACCAAACTTCACAATGTATGACAGTAAGAATATAAGATAAGTATCACATAATCATACCATATGCCCTTGCAAGATCCGTAGTAGTACGAAAATAAGCACGCTGGTGTCATATGGAAACATTTGACAAAGCAAGCTCGAGCACCTAAGCAAGGCAGATATACATTCAACATGGCGGCACATCGAGCAGCTGCAACTATCATGATTCATGAAATTCACATATATGAAAAGATAACAACTTAACCAGGATCATGTGATTTAACAGAAACAGTGCAGCATGAAAATGTTCAAATAAATACCTTGACTTTGCACTTTACATTCCGCTTAAACCATGCCTCTTCTTGATTGATATGGTTGTGTTGTTGTTGAGTGATTCTTGATTGAGAGAGAGAGAGAGAGACTGAGGCAGCGCTTCAAGCCTTCAACAAACACGTAGCAGAGGCAAGAAAAGGAAAAGAGAAGTGGCAAGTTAGACTTGTACGGTACAAAATAAGTTTGGAGGGCCAAGATCAATAGCAGAGAGTTGTTGATAAACATAAAGCATAAATACACGGTACAAAAAAAGTTGCACAAAAATGTATATATATATAATGGGTCGAGAAAAAATTTACATTAGATCATAAAATAAAAATCGGACTATGTTTTATGTGTAATGGTCTCATAATTTTTAATCGTCACGTCATAAAATCTGTCAAATCATTGTCATATAGGCATGAGCCGTCACTCACTTTTCTATAGTGTAATGGTTTTAGATGTTTTCATCCATCCATTCATCCCAAATGGCTAAATCGTACATGGCACTCATATAGCTATCCCCATTGAGAGTGTCATGTAAGATTTCATGTGACATTAAGTAATTTTAGGAAAAAAATTTAAAAACAACATTGGATTTTTCTCTCTCATGTTTCCTCCTATAATTTTTAAACGTTAAAATATTTTATCTACGAGATTTTTTAAAGAAAGAAATTACACCAAATTAATGAGCGTTTTATTATCTTTCCAACAAGTACCATAGTGTTATATAAAAACAGAGAAAAAACGACTATTTTTTTGTGGGGTTTTGTTCATACAGGAAAAAAACACGTGTTCAGGTAATTCATGAATCATATATACGCAAGTCAATAATTATGTTCAAACTAATAAATATGAATTTTATTTTCAACCCAGAGCTGATTAGGTTAATAGAGTTATACATTGTTTTAGGTTAGGTATCGGTATTAGTATGTTAGAGTTGTACATTTGTTTAGTCTTTGTGATAGATGTTAATATTAGAGTTACATTAAAGTTCTACATTATTTTAGGTTATTTGTTAACATTGGAATTTTACATTATTTTAGGTTAGACATTAGTATTAGAGTTATACAATGTTTTAGGTTAGAAGTTAACATTAGAATTATACACTATTTAAGGTTAGGCGTTAACATTGGAGATACATTGTTAATTGTTTTAGGTTAGGTGCTACTTGAGGCTTTCTTGCATGTAACTGTAAAGCGTATCTGTCTATTTCATATGTAAAATTGATGTATCATATTAGATCTCTCAACCCCGGGACGCTTCCGTGATATAATCTAGTATACAAACCCCTAATTACGTATAAAATTGAACCTACTATTACATATACGAACCCCTAATTATATATATATATATATATATATATATTCAGAGATGTAGTCACTTTGGTAAAAATCTGTTTTTTATTTTTATTTTTTGTATTTTGATTGGTGTTGCTAGAAATATTGATTACAAAGGTTGTTAAGCTAGTTAGATGTATCCTATGATTCTTAAAAATCAGGTAAATCTCTAGCTGATAAGTGATAATTAATCACCCTACCATGCACGCCTCTTAAATCAATAATCATCATGACATATCATTTGATACCAATTTGATTATTTTTTTCCCAGATTCACATCAGAGCTTTAGAATGTTTTGAGGAAGTGACAAAGTTGTACATAGGGTTCACTCGAGCAAGATGTGCACACATACAATTACAAGTAGGTTTTATGAGTTATTGAGTGTTGATCCTTTAAAAAATAATCCATGAAAAAATGACATATTACTTTTACGGTACACACATTTTATCACTTCATATTAGATTTTTTTATCCCGGGAAGCACCCGGGGGATAATCTTGTTAAAATATTATTTAAGGGTATGTTTGGTATGAGGTAATGGATTGAACAAGGGAATGGAATGGACATTGAACAAGGGAATGGAATGGACAAGGGAATGGAATGGGCAAAGGAATGAAATGTATGATTACCATTCCATGATCTTGTTTGGTTACCACGTACGAATGGAATGAATCACCACTTTGTATTGTTTGGTAGGTAGGAAAAGACTTAGGAATAAAACCGTCGGTGGTGAGTGGTGGCGATGGCGGGTGATATTGGTGCCGACGACGGTGGTTGGTAGTGGCAGAGGTTGTGGTGGTCCGTGGGTGGTGGCGGTTGTGGTTGGTGGTCGGTGGTGGAGGTGGTGGTGGGTGGCGGTGGTCGATGCTGGAGGTGGCCGGTGATGGCGATAGTCGGTGGGTGGGGGTGGCGATGCCAGTGATAGAGAGTGGCGGTGGTCAGTGATGGAGAGTGGCGGTGGTAGTCGATGGGTGGCGACAGTCGGTGGTTGGTGGTGGTCGATGATGGCCGTGATCGGTAGTGGCGTCAAGTGGTGGTGGCGATGGTTGGTAATGATAGAGGTGGGTGGTAGTGGTCGGTGTCGATGAATGATGACAGAGAGAATTGAATGGAAAAAAAACAGGGGGGATAGATGGAATGAATTTTGGGGTTTTTAGAGGGAATGACATGGAGGAAGTAATGAATGATTCCATTACCTTGACCAACTAAATACCTCTCGTAATACTCCATTCCTTTTCGCCTTCCATTCCTGTATATTAAACGCTACCTAAAAGAAATAAATAAAACACGTAATCTAGGGGAGCTTCGAGTCTGGGTTGGTTTGCTCGAATATTATTTTTTGTATTATTTTAAATGTAGCCCACAAGAAGTAACCCACCAAAATTAGCCCACCAAAATTAAAACATGGAGCCCAAGCCTTGCTTGCTTAAATTGCTTTCCACATAAAGGTGGGAAACATATAATTATGATTAAGGTATAGCTTTCTTTATTAATTTCAATAATCCAACCCTATATGTTTTACGAGCGAGTTATCATATTAACAGAATTTTCATAATGCATAAAAGTGGTACCATGTCACAAAATATTTATAATTTCAGTGCAGTAAAATATCTCATAAATCTATAGTTTCTTAATCAACTACATATTCTATAATTAATTAATTAATTAATTGATTGATTGACTAACTAGCATTTAAACACATGATTATCAATTATGCAAGTAGATTGTAATTTAAAAATGGGCTAAATAACTCACAACTAGGGAAACAAACTGAAACTAACCGAACAGTTTAAATCAAGTCAAATCAGCCAGCTCGTCCATCTTTAAGTTATACAATATGTTTGATGGTTTACAGTTTGAAAAACCGGTTATGATTGTTCGGTCACAGTTTTTGGATTGGAATTGGCCATGTTAACCGAACCGGTCGTTCAAACAGACCTACTAGAGACGACTCTAAAATAATCAACCGCACCGGCTATAATATAGGATATATAGATAGTTGTCGTGTTATAAATAATAAAATAGTGAATTTGGTTATGAACTAATGATATTCTAATAGTGAATTTGGGCATGATATTCTAATCCACAACCGGGTGTGTTACCTTACCTCTTTTAAGAATTAAGTCCTCGTGAAGCTATTGGGCCGATTTAGTGGACTGATTTTTGTCTAACAAATGGATCTGGTTGGCAGTCAATTACAAAAACACATTCGTTACATACCAGGCCACAGATTGGGCTGATTACAAATCCTTTGACCACTACTTATAAAGACTAGTAGGGAGCCCGCACGTTGCTGCGGGGTGACAATTTGCGATCCTATTAGTTTATCAATCCTCTTGGAATATATTGTGTAGTACTTTTGTTAATAGTTTTATTCGTATAATTTAATGTCATAGTAACAAAATTATATTTGGAAGGTAAAAACTATCAACTCCAATTTGTACATAATTCTCATGAAGGTTAATCCAATAGCAAATGATGTCGTTACGTCGTTATCTTCATCGGAAAGAATAAAAGTTCACGTATTTGATACTTGGAGTCACGATTCATTAAGACACTATCAGCCTCGTACTTGCATAATAGTTAATCACCTCTCAAAACAAAATTGAATGAAAAATAATAACACTAATAATAGACATTAATAAATAAATAAATAAAACTTCGCATAATTATAAAAACTGATCATACACGTTACGTTAAAGTCAATCGTGATTTGTTTTAACATTCTTCAATAAAAAATAAGAACACTTGCCATCAAAATAAGCTTATCATTTTTCTATTGTAAACGCACCACCACCCAGTGAATGCCGTTTTAGCAAACAAGACATTCCTTTTGAAGATCAACTAAACGAGATACAAACCAAGCACAACAAGCAGGATATGTTGCCTATATATGATAATTTTTTAATGTATTTTACGGTTTTTGTAGAAGATTCTAATCAAGTATCATCAAACTAAACTGCATTAATCGATAACAAGAAAAACTTCAATTTGAAATTAGAGAGTTTTATCGTTTTCTCATATTTTTTACCCTAATATCAACCCACGTATAAATCCGGTTATTAGATTATGTTTCACTTATGTATTAGAAAACGTTATGTGTTCACCACATATTACTGCAACCTCTATCGTTTAGTAAAGGATTGGTACAAACTACAAAGACCCCATTTGAAATCTAGTCCTTATCTTAAAATTACTAATGGGAAGGCCCGCGCGTTGCGGCGGGTATTTATGCTTTTTTTCCCGCACGTTGCGCGACGGGTTTCACGTTTTGCAGCACTTTGTTTGTTTTTTCAACGTTTCGTTTTATGTTTGGTTATGTGCCTTGTGTGCAATACTGTTATAAAACATGATACCAATCATAAACCAAAAGATTAAAAGACTTTATTTCTGGAAAATAAAGAAAGTACTGAAACCCTAACAATCTAAAGAAGACTCAAGATCCTGTTACAATAGCACCTCTCTACAATCACACTCACACTCAGATTAAACCTAGCTAGAGAACGAGACTGATTCAAGATGAATCAATAACCAGAAAACCCTAACTGGAAATCTATGAGAACAGAGAGAACAACAAAGAATCGAAAGTAAAAATGTGTGAAATATCTCAGCTATTTATAGCTGAGATATTGTGTTTCTTCGTCTTGATCAACGGACATAAAACACTTGATCCAACAGCCATAATCCAATGTGTTTGTTTGACTTGGATCGCCAGCTCAGCAACTCTCAATGAACTGGACCTGGACCTCATTCGTTTATCTCCTGGGGCAATCAATATCTAAGCCCATTATCTCCTTTGCTATCCAGAAGCCCATAGCCCATTCTCCTATTCTGCTAGCCCGAATCATAATATCCTACATAAAACCACTTATGCAAAATATTAAAGTTTTATGTTTTAACAAAATAAAAAATAAAAAATATAAATCAAAATATAGTAATTGACCCAAGTAACAAATTGTACCACCACTTTTAACACCCCCCCCCCCCCCCTCAATTTGATACTCCAAATGGGTCAAACAAATTTAGATGATCACATAGTTCATCATGTTTACCAGATAACAAACCTTTTGTCATAACATCAGCTATTTGATGATCACTGTCCAACTTGACAGTCTTAATAACCCCTTTTGTTATATAATCTCTTAAAAAGAACAAATCCAAATCAAAATGTTTGGTTCTTTCAAAAAACACAGGATTAGTGGAAATAGCTAATGCTGAAGAACTGTCACAAAACAATTCTATTGGCAACTTTATTTTCTGATTCAACTCTTCACAGATATGTACTAACCAAATAATCTCACAAGTTGTAGTACATAAAGATCTAAACTCAGCCTCAGCTGAAGATCTAGAAACAGTTGCCTGTTTCTTACTTTTCCAGGAAATCAAATTCTTTCCTAAGAAAATACAAAAGCCAGTTATTGATTTCCTGGTTTCTTGGCACTTAGCCCAATCTGAATCAGAGTATGCTCTGATTTCCAGACTACCAGTTTTTTCAAACAACAACCCTTTACCAGGGGACCTTTTTAAATATCTTAGAAGTCTCATTGCAATTCTCAAATGTCCATCAGTTGGTCTATGCATATATTGACTGAGAAAATGAACACTATATGAAATATCAGGTCTAGTATGAGCTAAATATATAAGTTTTCCAACCAATTTTTGATAA
This sequence comes from Ambrosia x helenae, assembly GCA_030844895.1. Lineage (NCBI taxonomy): Eukaryota > Viridiplantae > Streptophyta > Magnoliopsida > Asterales > Asteraceae > Ambrosia > Ambrosia x helenae. The sequence continues at coordinate 30,717 of JAUTDX010003899.1, read as the reverse complement.
CCAGTAATATTTTTCAAAACTTTATCATGTGTTTTACATAAATGTGTCACCACATGATGCTGTTCAATTGGATTATTAACTGGTTTACATGCTGTCATACCAAACTCACTCAATAACTCTAAGCAGTATTTTCTTTGTGAAAGACAAATACCATTTTGAGTTTTAATGACCTCAATTCCTAGAAAATATTTTAGCTCTCCTAGGTCCTTAATTAGGAATTTTGATTTCAAACATTCCTTAATTCTAACAATTTCATTCATATCATTTCCAGTTACAACTATATCATCAACATAAACCAACATAAACACCACTTTATCATTTTTAAAGCTATAAAACAGAGAGTAATCACATTTAGATTGAAAAAAACCCAAATCAGTCAAAACTCCAACTAATTTTTCATTCCACATTCGTGGAGCTTGTTTCAATCCATACAATGACCTTTTTAATCTACAAACTCTAGTTTCATCCTTTGAGAAATAACCATCAGGTAATGCCATGTACACTTCTTCATTTAAATCACCATAAAGAAAAGCATTATTGACATCTAGTTGACACAAATCCCAGTTATACTCAACAGCTAAAGCCAATATAGTTCTAACTGTTACAAGTTTAACCACAGGAGAAAAGGTTTCTTCAAAGTCAATACCTTGTTTTTGACTGAAACCTTTTGCCACTAACCTAGCCTTATATCTCTCAATCTCTCCAGATGATTTATATTTTATCTTGTACACCCATTTACACCCTACAACACTTCTACCTGCTGGTAACTCAACCAGATCCCAGGTATCATTCCTATTTAGGGCCTCTATTTCCTCATTCATGGCTGTTATCCAGTTTTGATCCTGGACAGCCTCATTAAAACTTTGAGGTTCAACACCTTTGTTTAATGAAGTGATAAAACACTTATTCTCAAAAGATAGCTTAGCATAATTGACAACCTTATCTATCTCATACTTAACTTTTCCACCTAGGACATATTCATTTAAGTTCTTAGGCAAGACAGACTCTCTGGCAGACCTTCTAAGTATGATTTGAGAATGTGACTGATTCTGAATGTTTCCCTCAGAACTTAGGTTTTTATCCTTTACAGGTGTCACACCCTCAACCCTGTCAGGTCTGTTGTCACTATCTCTGGCTTGCTCAGATCCCGAGGATCCCTTTTGAGCCACACTAGGTTGCTCAGATCCTGAGGATCCCTTTTGAGCCACACTAGGTTGCTCAGATCCTGAGGGTCCCTGTTGAGCCAATCCTACAGGACTGTGATCAACAGATGACTGTTGAGTCCCATGTGTCTCTGTATCCTTATTTTGATCATTGTCATCATTGGGAAGGTCTTCTCTATTTGGGTCTATGTTTTCATAATTGTCAAAAAAATTTAAGTTTGTTATTTCAAAATTATTGATTTCATTAAAATCTTTTGAAAACCCAACATCCTTGAAAGGAAACACTGATTCAAAAAACTTAACATCTCTTGAAAAATAAGTTTCCTTATTTTCTAAACTGAAAACCTTATAACCCTTTTTCTCAGTAGAATATCCCAAAAAAAAACACATTTATCTGACATACTAGTAAGTTTGTTAGGATTGTTCAAAATAGTATAGAAACATAAACACCCAAATAGTTTTAAATGGTCTAAAAATGGTTCAAAACCATACACTACCTCATAAGGAGTCTTGCCACCTAGAACTGAAGAAGGAGACATATTAATTAAATAAGCAGCAGTTAAAACACAGTCAGACCAAAATCTAATAGGAACATTGCTTTGAAACAACAGTGACCTAGCAACATTCAATAGATGTCTGTGCTTTCTCTCTACTATGCCATTTTGTTGAGGAGTATAAGTACAGGATGTCTGATGTATAATCCTTTTATCTTTACAAAACCTTTCAAATTTAAAATTTGTAAATTCAGTTCCATTATCTGTCCTAAAACATTTTATTTTCTTTTTAAACCGTGTTTCAAGGATATTATAAAAATCCTGAACATTTAAAAACACTTCAGTTTTAGACTTCATCAGACAAACCCATACTGCTCTTGAACAATCATCAACAATAGTGAGAAAGTACTTGAATCCTTCTCTACTGCTAATCCTATATAGACCCCAAACATCTAAATGAATAACTTCTCCCAATCCAAGTGTCTTATGATCACTTAATGGGAAAGGTTCTCTATGCTGCTTAGCTTTGAGACAAACTTCACATGGACTCACATGTTTATCAGACATATTAAGATTTAACTTTGTTTTAAAAATCTTAATAGCCTGATCAGAAGGATGTCCCAACCTACTATGCCACAAGTCAGTATTAATACTAGAACTAAAACACACCTTATCTGTTACACATGAAAGACCACAGTAGTACAGACCATCCACCTGACTACCAGTCACCAGGATTTTCTTGGTTATTAAATCCTGTATGTAACATTTGTGTTCATCAAAACCTATAAACAACTTATTGTCCTTTGCAAGTTTATGAACAGAAATTAGGTTTACTGAGTATTCAGGTACTACAAACACCTCTTGTAGTATAACATTTTTTGCTAGTTTAATATTACCAATTTTAGTTACTAAAGCATCAGTCCCATTGGGATGTTTTACTCTTATATTAAACTCAGTAACATTGATACAATCTGTTAGATCAGTATCATCCTTAACCATATGTTGGTTAGCACCTGAATCAGTAATCCACCCTTTATTTCCTTTATTCATACTACTTGCAAAACAAAAAATAGGTTTGAACCAACTATTAGCACAAAAAGGTAAGGACACACCACCTGTCACATGACAGCTTTGGTTTCCTTCACTGGACTTCTCTCCTATCAAACTTAACAGTTTATTAATTTGATCACTAGTTAATGACTTAAGTGTCATGTCTGTATTATCAGATGTGGAGGATTGGTTTGCAACTGCTTTCTTTCCCTGATTATCCCTTGGTCTCATCCAAGAAGGGTAACCAATTATTTCAAAACACTTTTCAGCTGTATGTCCAATTTTCTGACAATGGGTACATTTTAAGTTTTGATTTGAAACTTTATTAGTCCTTTTAAAATCCAAATTGCCTTTGGCTAACAAAGCCATAGACTGAGATTTTTTACCTCCTGTAGAGGAGTTTCTATGTGATTCCTCTCGAGAAACCACTGAGAAAGCTTCCTTTACAGATGGTAAAGTCTCTTTAATAAGCAAATTTGTTCTAACAGACTGATAGACACTATCTAACCCCATTAAAAATTGCATAAGTTTAATTAGATTATTAAAATCATTAAACTCTTTAGCTGCATTACAACTACAAGTAGGCAGTTGCAAAATTTGGTCAAGTTGCCTCCACATCACATTTAACTTGTGTTATATTATTCAGACACAGAAGAGCCATTTTGACTAAATGAATTAATTTTTTGATACATATCAAAAGCCACAGAACCATCTATCTTGTCATATGTTTCTTTAAGTTCAAACCAGACTTCACTAGCTAATTTTAACAACACATGACCCATGTAAAGGTCTTCACTTATAAAGTTTAAAATCCAGGTCAACACTATTGAATTACATCTGTCCCACTGATTGGCTAACACCTCATCAGTTTCTGATTTAACACAAGTTTTATCTATAAAACCCCATTTGTTTTTCACTTTTAAAGCTAGTTGTAAAGCATTAGACCAGACTGTGTAATTTTTTTGTGCCTTTTAATTTTATTGTTATAATGCTAAGATTAGCAGAGTCACTTGGATGCAAGTACAAAGGATCACTTGCATCCAACTTACTGATTAAGGTCACATTACTCCCAGAAGAAGGATCACCTCCTTCTTTATCCTTATCAGTCATGATTCACTCAATCAATCAATCACAACACCAAAGACAATCAAACAACAAACAATCACACACAGAATACACAACCCTAAATAGGCGAAGCCGTGTCAGTGATCCAGATTCCTGGTTCTTCACTCAATGGTGCCAGGACAGGTCTTAACACGGGAGCCTGGTCTCTCTAAACTCACACTAGCAGTATAAACAAATAAAGGAAACAGATAACAGACAATCAACAGATAATCCAAACAAGAAACAAGTATTGAGCCTACACCGGTCCACCCTAACCCGGTCAATGCTCCTAAAAAATAAAAGAACAATATTAAAAAAGATGGAACGATCTAACCGGTTGCACAACTTCCAAAATAACAAGTTTAAAACCTGTAACCTTCACTTAGGGTTACAGATCAATGAACAGAAAACAAGCTCTCCTTGAATCTTGATCCAAGAACACAACAACCTTCACTTAGGGTTGTTACACAGATCCAGATACTCAGAAATCCAACCTTGGTTGAAATCAGATCACCAACAATACCCAATCTAGGGTTAAAACACCTTCAATCCTAACCACCAGAAGATCAAGAAGTCCTTGACCCTTGGTTTCCCAGATACAAGATCTAATGACAAAGAATCAGGATGCACAGCGGACACTACGAAACCCTAACCCTAACAACAGACTTCAATACTACGTATCAGAGCTCTGATACCATGTTATAAAACATGATACCAATCATAAACCAAAAGATTAAAAGACTTTATTTCTGGAAAATAAAGAAAGTACTGAAACCCTAACCATCTAAAGAAGACTCAAGATCCTATTACAATAGCACCTCTCTACAGTCACACTCACACTCAGATTAAACCTAGCTAGAGAACGAGACTGATTCAAGATGAATCAATAACCAGAAAACCCTAACTGAAAATCTATGAGAACAGAGAGAACAACAAAGAATCGAAAGTAAAAATGTGTGAAATATCTCAGCTATTTATAGCTGAGATATTGTGTTTCTTCGTCTTGATCAACGGACATAAAACACTTGATCCAACGGCCATAATCCAATGTGTTTGTTTGACTTAGATCGCCAGCTCAGCAACTCTCAACTAACTGGACCTGGACCTCATTCGTTTATCTCCTGGGCCAATCAATATCTAAGCCCATTATCTCCTTTGCTATCCAGAAGCCCATAGCCCATTCTCCTGTTCTGCTAGCCCGAATCATAATATCCTACATAAAACCACTTATGCAAAATATTAAAGTTTTATGTTTTAACAAAATAAAAAATAAAAAATATAAATCAAAATATAGTAATTGACCCAAGTAACAAATTGTACCACCACTTTTAACAAATACCTACGTAATGAATTCCCGTGAGTAAGGAATGAAAAGAAGTAACCTTTAGTAAAGGAATGGTTCTTATGCAAATCGTAACTGTAGGAAATAATGGACATGATTTTGTCCATTTCAGGTGGGGTTATGTCTTCTTAAAGTTCCAAGGGAAGGGTGATTGTCCATGTACTACCAATGAGTGGCATCACTCAAATTTTGGCTGGTGCTTAGCAGCTTTGGTTGAAGCATAGTATCACTTGTTACATTTATTTCATAGTGCAAGTGAGGCAGTTGGATTAGGTCGGCCTCTTTTTTACCCATTAGACATTCTGGGTAGATGGTTACGTTGTAACACAGAGAAAAAATGTCATACCTAATCAATGTGTGTTACATTCTGGGTATAGTGTAAATATATCGTTTTAAACACTTGATACAAGTGCATTGTTAATCAATACAAATTAACAAGTATGAACTTCAATCCATTACAACGGGTGTTGCATAACATTACACATAAAGTCAAAATTTGGAGAAGGTGAACATTTTCGGATTTCTCCTTTAATCCACTATAACGGGTGTTGCAGCTTGTGGATGTTGTCCATAGGACACAAGAAGATTTGATTTATAAATATTAAAAATTTGATTTATATTCTCAATCATGCAACTTCTTACCTACCAAAAATTTCAACGATTGGCATCACATACATTGCCATGTCGTATAGACATGTTATAATTTTTCATCTTTATTTTTAAAAAGAAATGCATACAAGCATATTTATTACTATATAGGAGTTTTAACAAAAAAAGGGCAAAGCCGGTGCCCAATCTGAGTAAGCATGGTCTTGGGTTGTTGTTCCAATTTAGGCATGATATGTGTATATTAAAATTTTAGACTAACTCCAACAACTAAACCATTGGTTTTAGTTTCTCAATGCTATCAGCGGTCGGTGATAATACAACACAATATCAAGGTACACTATTTCCCATTTATTATACTTATGCATCCAATCCATTTGTTGGCTGTATGTTTCTTACTAATATTATTAACAAGAACTAATTTGAATTTTAATTTTTAATTAGGAAAAAAAAAAGACTAACAAAGAGAGGAAGACAACCTTATTGATGATTAAGAAACCATTTAACTTATATATTTTAATTGTGAATTTTGCTTTTAAAAGACCCGTTTTGGCATTACTCAGTTCTTTCTAACGTGGTCCATTTAGACACTCACTAACAAAAAACTTCTAAATTTGTCATGGACATTGCTCCAATGTTCGCCCGAATATTAACTGAGTATGCTGGTAAGAAATAAACATCACTAATTTCTCATTATTGCAAGAGTAATAGCAGATTAGCAGCACAACATATGGAGTTGAACATCAATTTAAAAATTCTTTTTCACAAAGAAACATGTTGACTGTTGGTGGCTTGATCTTTTCCCTATATGTAGTCAATAAATTTGGTAAGTTTAATGTACCAGCATCCACCTTTTGTCATACATTCATTCATTTTAATAATCAAACTATAACAGGGAAAGAAACAAAGAGAAACATAAATAAAATTTTTTAACCCAAACTTACCTCTCTCCATATTATTTCTCAAAAAGAAGCCACCCGACTTGTATCTTGTAGTTGGAAGTGAATTAATAAGATCTTCAGAAAGACCCCGACTCTCGGTCCCAATAGCCTCGCCTAAATCAAGTAATTCCTGCACGAATTAAACAAAGGTATTTTAAATCCGCTCTTGCTGTAATTTATTAAGAAAACCTTAACATTAGCATTAACCAATGAACACTAAATAACAAAACCCGCATGTCATATTGTCTGGATCGATATCATCCTGCCAAACAACCTGCAAAGCACACACATTAACTTTTTGTTGCAATGAGTTTATCACAGACAAAATACGGTCAAACTGTCAACTAATAAAGCTAATTCTCAGATTGGATAATAAGCCTGATTATGGACTCAAGGCATTCATAAAGGCCCATGAAAAAAAATCAAAATAAAAAAGCATAACGGAGAACTTGAAGCACTGTTTGGACTATACTACATGCTACATTAAAAAAATGGCATAAGTAAATCTGATCATCAACTAAAGTTGATATGAAGAATCAAATAAGCTACATAAGATATGAGTAAAGATTAAATTAACCACTACATGCAAATTCTAGCTTAACTTCCTAATGGGCAACTACTTTTAGTTTATATGTATAAACATACACACACACACACACATAAATATAGAGGTTTGTTGAAACATAACCAACATTAAGTAGAGAAACTACGAGAAACACATTAATGTTTTTTAATCGTGGTGTCAAAACTTGTGGAAAAAATAATAATGGAAATGTGATGGAATCAAGTATAGAAACACTTATCTCTATAAGTTCCCAACATATGGGTCAAGTTTTCCTTCTTCTTCAAGAATTCTTTTATTAATCCTATTCTTTATTTTTCTTGTATTTTTTTCTAGTCTTTCAAATGAGGCACAAAGTCTTCTATGTATACAAGACCTAAGGATGAGTGAATAGACTAACTTAATTAGAGCCATAAATTCTAATAAAGTGAAATAAAGAACTCTACTCAGGAGTCTCCTTAATAATTTCACTAAAATCAATTAAATTCCATTCATCATATTATTAAATTTTTGTAATTTCCAACATCTTCTTGAATGAAACATTCATTGGTAACATTGATGATGAAGAAGGAAAAATATAAGGCAAAGGATTTTTTTGAGGGTAGGGATGGAAGAAGGAGGGTAGTATTGTAAAAGTGTTTTGATATTGTAAAGCATGATGTGGGTAAAATGTCTATATTACCCCTCTAAGTGTCTTAATTGTCACAACTATCCCCATAATACCCTTAAATTTCATGCTTTAATATGTTGTGCATGTTGCGTCTTAAATTGTATGAAAATGACTATGTTGGCTATCACTCCTCCTTAATAAGATAATATAGAAATATAGATAAGTTTGAAAAATAATTATAAAATATCATTTTCCCAACAACACAAAGCAGAAAAAACATTAATAATCACTTGTTAAAAGAAAGTGATATAAAGATCCCTTTGCAATTCATTCTATAACTCGTACCCTACTTGTCTATCTACACTCAAACCTTACGGTTGTTGCACTTCTGTTAGAGCCTTTTGCTTCAATACGAAACACCATAAATAGCCACAACAATCAATACCCTACTTCAATTTCCACTATTAATCCCAATCTAAACTTGTACTCATGCATTACGCATTTTTAAATTTAAAAAAAAAAAAAGAACTATTCACATATCTAATGCACATGGATTGCAAATGTTACTTGTCGGAAACCCTTGATTTTTCGAAGTGAGTATGTTGAGAAAGTAAAGAACTTTGATGAAAAACAAAAAGAACATCATCCATATAAGTATGTTTCAAGAGAAGATACCAAAGAATTCAAGAAGTTTATAATGATGATGAGGGTGCAGACAGAGATTCAAGTTCTGATATTTTTTAGTTAACAAATTGTGATTTGGGTTATTATTCAAGTGGTTTACCTGTTTATATATAAAACCACTCATATGAATAGCATCCAGACTCAAGAGAGGTGCACCAATGTCGAGCTCATGTTGAAAAGTGTTGGTTCTTTCATGTTATGGTTAATTGAGCCATTGATGGTTGTTAAGAGGGACGAAGAGTGCAGATTGGTTTTATAGCAGAAATTATGGATCGCTGTGACTGTTTGTATTCAAGAAATTGAAAAGAATTTATGGTGTGTGATTAGAATCATCACATGTACATCTTGCATTGAAAAGTATTAAATGGAGACTCTTAATTCTTGCTAATTGAAAAATGACATTATGATAAATGATTAATAAAATAATATTAAATCATTTTTAATGCCCTACAAAAAGAGTTAAAATCATGGTAAAATAACCATCCTAACCTTCTCTAATGCTTTATATAGCACGTACCATAAGCATAATATGTTGTATTTATTTAAATTTGACCTTTATTCTTCCCTCATGCTTTATATATAGTATAGATGTTAGAAAAGAAAACTCAGTTTGGATTTTTAAACTGGTTCCTAACCCCACCTTATACCACACCCAAAACTGATTTGACCCAAAACGATTCTAACCTGACCCTAACGGTCAACTTGTATGTTGGTTCCTACTCTCACTATTGAGCCCAATTTGGACCGTAACTGATTTGAAAAAAAAATACTTTTAGAAAATTATATATGTATTAATGAAAACTTGAGATGAATAGTTAGTGGCAGCCATGTAAATTATTAGCTTTTTTAGGCTATAAGTGTCATATTAAGTGTTATAGTGGTGAAGTTTGATTGGCCTACTCAGGCGGTTGGATTGGTGGTACCCTCTCATTGTCTTTTTTTTGGGCGGTGTTTGCCTCATCATCCAAGCCTGATACCCATACCTATACACGTGTTCAAGAGACACGACACACGTGTCCAGGAGAGACATAACAAGGAGTGTTGCATAAATAGATTGGGTCGTCGATTCATATAGAGAGAAAGCAGAAAAGAGAGAGAGAAAGAGAGATGAAGGTCGAACATCTTCGGCCATCTCTGGCTAACACCACGACGCCTTGACCAGCTATAATAAACATATAGAGAGGCTCTTGTGTTGACGATTTCGGTTTGCGGGTGGCAGTGGTTATGTTCTAATCCGTCATAGCTGTGACGCCGGCGAGTCTAGGGTTCTTCTTGCGAACGCCAGGTTCTTTACTAATCTCTATGTTCAAGCGGGTGGCTGTGGCGTTTTTCGTGCCCGTCAGAGACAATGGTTTCCGATCATGTGTGGAACTTTTGATGCTTCAAATTCTAACCCCAAAGTGATGAACAACCCTTGATTTTTAAACCTAAAATGAGGGAAAGGTTTTTGGTAGAAGTGAAGCGTGTCAGATGGCGGTGCCCGCTAGCTTGCCAACGCTTGAAAACCTTGGATGGTTAGCGATGAAATTACTGTGATAGCGGCCGGTTCAGGTGGGTGGTGATGGATCAGGAATTGAACCTAGGTGATGGTTGGTATGTGGTGGTAAGTCGATTATGGTGACATGGTGATGGTGCTTCACCGCACTTTTTAGTAGAGATGGTGTTGGCAAGAAGAGGAGGGTATTGGGAAGATGTACTGAAGGGGGTGTTGATTGTAGTTGAAAGACGAATAAAATGGAGTACCAAATTACTTTTGATGTGAAAGGGCTCAGGCTTCACTCACGTGAAGCGTCTGACACCAACTTTACAATTCACTTTTGACATGCAAAAGACTATATATACTTTTTTAGTCTAAATAAAGAAAATACATGGTATAATATGAGAAGGGATTTTCCTTTATAAAATTTATTATGCAAAATCATAATTATAAGGGTAACAAGACAGAATTATTTCTACCCTTAAGACCATAGTGATAATAAACCAAATCATAATTCTGTCTTGTTACATTAAAAAAATCATTTCTTACGTTTATGTGCCGGTATAAATTTAAGATGTGTACGTGTTGACTTTTGTTCTCCCTCGCCCACCCAGTCGTTGTATGTACGAAGCGAGCTACACCGATCGGATCCCCCACCCACCTCCCCGTTGTACATACAAAATGAACAATTCCGAGCAAATCCCGCCCACCCCGCCGCGAAGCGCAGGCTAAAATACCTAGTTGGTTTTAACTCCAACTGGTTTGGCCACTATCTTATTTTGACCAATGTTGACAAACCTGGTTCCGTTTATAGCCCCAACCAGTTTTTTTTTTTTTTTTTTAGAGAAAAAAGAAAGAAGAAAACCAGTTTGTACGCCTCTAACTAAACCCTTTGATACTCGTTACAATCAACAATGTAGGTCAGGCTAATTTTTTGTTTCATGTATACGATTTATACATAAATAGTGTAACGTTCTTCACCAGAATTTAAACACTTGGTTTGATGGTTTTACTAGTTCTCTATAGACTTTAATTCTTTGAAAACTAGTTTTGTTTTTCCAGTTCGGCTAAACTGTTTTACAAAAGACCGATTTTGCTTGAAACCAAGTTCAACTAGAAACCAGCTCGAAGTGTTTAACCGTTTTGCAAAATTTGGGGTGGGTTTGAGAATTAGGAGACCCCCTACTTTACAAGAGTTAGTATTAGAAGCACTTAATTATGAACTACATTATAGCCTGTGTTTAGCGCTGTGCAAAGGGTCCGGAACCGACCCGACCCACCCGGACCCACCAGAACCGTATACCTTTTTATTGTTGAAATTAGGAACCACGAACCGAACCTTAAAAGGCAATGTGGTTCCGGGTCCTAAAGGTTCTGATGAGTCAGGTAAAGGGTCTTGACCCTCTAGAACCTTTTAATGTAATAGCCACTTTTAGATGATTACATATTCCTATTCTTTTACCATGCTACTAAAAGAATTCCTCCATATATCTGTAATGTTATACAATGTAAGTAGGATCTTTTTTGTTTAATTGTCTAGATTGGTTTTTGATTTGATATTCGTAAGAGTGATACGTCCGCCTATTATGGGCTGAGGTGCTACAACCTTACAGGTACAGTGTTCGAAACACTAGTTGAATCTTGATTGTTATCGTATTAGATTTTAACTAACAACCGGGCACTAGACTTGCTTTTGTAATCAGATATGGAATTGGAATTACCTAAACTCATCTCATACACAACCAATTGCCATCCGGAAATTGTTACTTGTCATCGATTATACACTACGTGTCAACTAATTTTTTATTTTTGACAAATGGCAACTATTTTTTGCCAAGTGTAATGCATATTTATTCTGTTGAAATGTTGAAAAGTTGAAAAGTGGGGAGACAAATTCATATGTCGATGTCAAAAGACACTTAAAATGAGCACATACCAAAACATATTGATTTTGAACTTTTTATGTGTCAAAATATTAAGGGCTTGGCCTATGGTCATAAAGATTATAAATATGCTTCCCACAAAAGAAACATGATAAAGTGGACACTGAAATCACATACATGATACATGTCTCTTTATTGGTTGTGTTAAAGTGTGAACATACATCATTTTTTGTCACAAAGTGCTAGGTGATGTGTTACGTATCAGGATAACATTAATGGGTTGGTCTAAATTTTCGGTGATTATGAATATACAACAATATCTTGAGGAAGATTACAATCTTTTAGCCTCTTTCCATGCTCGAATGTTGGAAAGGGAAAACTTTAATTGTGACGAATCAATTTTAATGGATGGTTATCCTAATACAGTGATGAAAATAGGAGTTGCCACTATAAACTTCAGGAAAAAAATATTATATAAATTGTTAATGTAAGATGCACATTTTCGAAGCCCCACCATATGGTGGAGTGATATGGAGAAATGAAAATAAGAGATTGAAAGCACTTGATCTCAAGTTCGAATCTTATCCAGATGAGTTTTAACGCAGTAGGCCTTTCAGCCCCCCCCCCCCACCCCCCGAATTGGTAGTTTGGTAGACTTGGGCTGCCCACTGAGCAGCACCCATCCAGTGCTAACTCACTGGTTGTTCAGGTGTGTTGGCCTTAAAAAAAAGGGTACACATTTTCGAGAAATTAACCATTAAATACAAATAAATATGTATATTACCTCCCCCCCCCACCCACACACACACACACTCTCTCTCTCTCTCTCTCTTTGAATTTCTCTCGACTAGCGGTGCGAACTCGCAAATTACTCGAGCTCGACTCGTTTAAAAATGAACTCAAGCCTAAGCCTAAAAACCAACTTGTTTAATAAACAAGCCCGAGATTTACTTATCAAGCTCGAGCCGACTCGTGAGTCTAAACGAGCCCATTATTTAAATAATAATAATAATAATAATAATTACTATCTGTAAAATTATGAAAAATAACTAAATTATATATAAAAAATAATTATAATTAATATTAGCTACAAGTCAAGCTCGAACTTGAAAAACTACCTACAAGCCGAGCTCAACCTTTAAAAACACAGTTCGAATCAAGCCGAGCTCGAGTTCATAAAGTAAACGAGCTCGGGCTCAAGCTTGACTTGGCTCGTTTGCACCTCTACTCTTGACCTTCCTTGCCTCTGTGATGTGTGTCTAGATGTGACCACTAAGGCTCCCATTATCGCACCACCACACGAGCCACGAAACACCTTTCTTTCATGTAATTACTCTTGATTTTTACTAGAATTATAAGTTAGTTGCAATGGTTATTTGGCAACCTTAATTGTAAATGTAGCTTGTGATGTGATTATCGTTAGTTGTGGTTGTTTATTGGAGATGTATGATGTATTTGTTAGTTGTATAAAAGTGTTTGATAATGAAATTGAAGATTAGTGTTCATACGATGCGACACAACTAATGACAATGAAACGTGTTGGTTATTGTATTAGTTTTGAGTTTGGATTATAAACGTGTTGCCACGCTAATGACAATGAAACGTGTCTAAATGGGTTCAAACCCTCCCAACCCGTTTATGGCGCATATAACACGTTTAACTAGTCACTTTAAATGTGTTTTTAAGTTGACACAACAAGATGGAGACCCGTTTATAAAATTAGATTTATAATTTTGTAAATATTTAAATTTGTCTGGTAGTTTTTTAAGGATTTTATATATTTTAATTTTCAACAATTTCTTTTATTGTGTGATTTATGTGTTTACAGTTGAAAAGTATGTCAATAATCGTGTCACACATGTATCATTCTTGTTGTTGAACTGTTTATATTTAATCATGTTAAACAAGCCATGCCGTTCATTCATGTTCATGAAAGATCATATTTAATCGTATGAAATGTGTTGTGTAAAGCGAACACTAAACATATTTATATAAGTGTTTAAGGGGCTGTTTGGTTGATTAAGTGCTGAATCATTAAGATTTTTGAATGGTTAAGAATCTCTAAATGATTAAGTGTTGAATGATTCAGCTATGCACCAAGTCTGAATGATTCAGCTCTTAAACATTCCATTCAGAGCCCTTTTTTATGTTGAAACAAACAGTCTGAATGCTAAACCATTCAGAGCTTCATTAAAAGGCTACCTAATATCCGCAAAAACATGATTGTGATAGGCCGATAGACATTATATTAACCAATACATACATATCCTAACCTTAACCATAGCCCTTTGGCACCAACTTTTTACAAGTTACATTTCCTCTTAAACCTCTGTGCATCAACCAACAAAAATAGATACCAAATCATCTCTAATAACCTCAAATTCTCTATCTAAACCTTCTATTTACGCCAAAGTTCGTACTAATCGAACATCAGCTGAGCGGATCAAAGGCTCTTCCACGTCGCTATCTCTTTGTCGTCGTAAAGTTTCCGGATTCCTGCATAAAACCCATTTGCTTCACTGCCTACTTCTCTATGGTCTCTTCTGTCAATCATCACTTCTCTCCATCTTGACCCCAAATTGTATTGCCTGAACTCCAATATCACCGAGTCTGTACGTTTTCAAGAAAATGTGTCATGATAATATTTACAAAAAAAAAAAAAATGGGAAACCATGGATGTGAATTTCTCACACGACACAAAGCTATCACGAAATTTATTGGTTTGGGTTTTACTCTACACGGGTCCGGGTCAATCTTGGATCGAGCCATTAACACATTTAGCTAAACTAGTTGGGTTTGGGCTGACATGTTTAACCCATCTATTAAAAAAAATATAATAAAATGTATTTTATATTATGACTTAAAATGATTGGGTATTTTATGCTAAACTTTAGAAATAAAAAAAGAAAGTGACATCAACTTTTAGAGTATGAAAAAAAACTGGTTAGTGTTAACCCATGAATATTCGTGTCGTGTTCGTGTTCACGTGTTTGACATGATTTCAGATTCGTGAAGGGTTCCACCAACCAACCCAGAAACACGACCCATTTATCATCGTTAGAAAAAAATGTTTGGATGTTGAAGTCTAGTCTTTGTGTATTTAGGTGACCTAGAACATACCAGAAGATCTAACTTAATATATACAAGTCTAATAAAAGTCAAATTAAATTGGCCAACTTTCAAAGACACTTGTTCAATCTTTTTTGTTTTAATCAAGATTCAGGCCAACAAGAAACCAAAATTTAAATATATTTGTTTGGTAAAAAAGACGAACAAATTATTAACTTGTCTAACAAATTATGATTATCCAAAAAAATTAACTTTTTTCTTAAATAATAAAAAATTTATTTCAAGAAAGTTGTGAAACAAACTACTCACCATTATGATGACATTGGCAATAAAGCTTGTTTCCATCACATGAGTCCAAGTGGCCAACAACACCAAACCACCAACCTGAGACACATCAACAAGTTACAACCCATTAAGCACAAGGTACAAGTATCTAATGCACAAACACACATCAAACAATTAAAGAAACACCCACCATAGGGAAATTCTTTAGATTTCCTCCACTGAACCTCAAAGTGGTCTCCTGGTTGTAAATCAGTCAAACAATCAGACACATGAAGATCATATGGTAATGTATCAACTGTTGGTGATCTTAGCCTTTCCCATTTAATATTTTCCTCAATTGTTGGCCTACCCTGTGATGCATACCTACACAATTCACCAAAGTCATTGACTTTCATCAAAAATCAACTTTTTTTTTTCACATATAACTGGAGGTAAATTTTGCAAAATACAACTGGGAATTAACAAAATTTTAATCTCTTTTGCAAAATATAACAGGGAATGAACAAAATTTAAATCTTTTTAACAAAATATAACTAGGGATGAAGAAAATTAAATTTATTTATTTATTATGATTATTATTTTATTTTTCTTTTGCAAAAGATCAAAGGCAATGAAGAAAATACAAATGTGTTTGCAAAATATGACTAGGAACATTTTATTTACTTTCTTTTGTAAAATATTACTAGGAATGAAAAAAAAGTTATTTATTTATTTATTTTATTTTTTTGCAAAATATAACTGGCAATGAAGAAAAATAAATTTATTTACTTTTTTTTGCAAAATATAACTGGGAATAAACAAAAGTTTGATTTTTCATTTTTTTAATAATATTATTACTGGAAAATGTACAAAGTTAGGAATTTTCTTGTCACCTGGCCTTGAAACTGTCTGTGTGAGAATCATAGCTAACTTTTGCATCATAACAAGACAATAAAAACCCAATATTTCCATTCTGCATTTGAAACGTCATATTACAATCAGATATTCAGAACATTTTGACTTTATATAGTCAAATACTTAAATTTAAAATCCAATATTAATACAATTTTTGTAACTTTTAAAAAACAAAATGTGAACTGAAATAAACCTCACAATAAGTAATACAAATCCAACAACAATTTTATAAAAATTTACTACAAGATTTAGATCAAATTTCCATTTTAAAACCATTAAATTTGACTTTTAAAAAAGTCAAAATTGCAATATTATGATAAATTAATTACCTCTCTGTTATAAACTTGAGCAGGAAAAGAAAACTTTCCACTTTCAAGAGCAAGATACCAAGACATGATAGAATCAACAGGCAAACAAACACTAGTTTTCTCCAAGTCCTTATTTTTCTTCCACCATGTGAAAAGACCAAAATACCCTTTTCCATAACAACAATCTTTAACTGATTCCTTCTTTTTAATAACATCAATGTACTTCTGCCATTCTTTAAACATATAACCACCCATTAAGAACTTGTTCCATTTATGGTTCAAATGTTTTTCCCATAAATGATCTTGTGTACACATGGTTCTAAAAGACTTACATACCCTTGACATGTTAACTAGCCCTGAAGGAGAAAGCTTCTCAAGAATGCACTCCAAGGGCAAATCAGGCAAATCCAACAAGGAAATATTATTATTATTAATATTATTAATATTAATATTATTATTAGTGAATATAGGTTGTGTGTTTGAAGTGATGACACCATTGTTGATGATGTTTGTTTTAAACATTTGGTTAAAGAAACATTGAAGATTCCAAGTTGGGAAGGTTTTGAAGAAAGAGAGAATTATGAAAGAGAAACAAGAAAGAAGAAAGAAAAGCATTTTTTTAGTTAGAGAGAGAGAGAGAGAGAGAGAGAGAGTAAATGAGTTTATGTGTGTGATAGTTGAGAGACATTTATACATGCTATGAATGTCACACGACTCTCTCCATAGCAGGAAGACAGATCACCAAAATTTATATAACATACAAGGGAGTGACACGTCAGTTTGTTTATTTATTGCAAAATAAAATATATAATACTAGATTATACCCCGGGAACGTCCCGGGATTGAGAAATCTAATATTTTATATATGAAATAGAATGATTCACTTTACAGTTACATGCAAGAAAGCTTTGGATAACACCTAACCTAAAACAATTAAAAATGTATCTCCAATGTTAACGCCTAACCCTATACAATGTATAACTCTAATATTAATATCTAACCTAAAACAATGTATAACTTCAATGCTAACGCATGTTGAAAATAGAATTCATATTTACTGATTTGAACATAATTAGTGACTTGCCTATACATATGATTAATGATTTACCTCAACACTTTGTTTTTTTCCTGTATGAACAAAACCCCACAAAAAATAGTCGTTTTTTCTCCGTTTTTATATAGCACTATGGTACTCGTTGGAAAGATAAAAAACGCTCGTTAATTTGGTGTAATTTTTTTCTTTAAAAAATCTCGTATATAAAATATATTAATGTTTAAAAATTATGGGAGGAAACATAAGAGAGAAAAATCCATTTTTTTTTAAAATTTATTTTTTTCCTAAAATATCTCAATGCCACATGGGATGACACATAGCACACTCAAGGAGGAGAATGCCTCTTTAAGTGCCATGTCATTAAAATGGCTTTGGTTTATTATGTAAAAGCAAAGATTTTAAATGAAAGTTAAAACACATAAAACGGAAGGCAATGATCCATGAAAGAATGGTTGAAGTATCCTGGTTTTATTTATGAGACTCGGGTTTAACTCTCATGATGAGCAACTCGTATATTCTCCTCTTGCGGGGGGTAGATCTCTATGGGGTTTTCTTAGTGCACGTCAGTCTAAACTCTGATGCCAACGTAGGTTCAATTTTGACAGCATAGTTTATCCGGAGTGGGGCAGTGGGCTCCCCAGAAAGGGAGTGCGATTAGTCACTACTAAAGTTGAAATACGTTGTACAAAAAAGAGATATAAAACGGATGCGTTAATGACGTTATCGTTCCTTTTGTTTTATAATAGTAGAGGAGGGTTCGCGTTATAGAAAAATGAAAATTTGACATTGATAATCACGTAATAGGTTATTTTTAAATTTAAAAAAAAAGACCATAGTCATATCATACTTTAATATATTCTCTTAGATAAATATTTTTTTTCTAAACGTATGAGAGAGATATGTATTGTTTAATCTCGAATCTAAGTGAGTTGAATATGATGAATGTGGAAAAAATGTTTATAGATGGTGAGAAGGCGGTTAGATAAAGTGGTAGGAAGGTTGTTGATGAAGTAGATGGTGTTAAAGACTACATGAGGTGAAGGGTTCAAATCATATAAAGTATTGACATAACTAGTTAATTAATAAGAGTACATTAAGATTAGGAGTCTTTATGTTAAAAGTGATATATTTGTGCATGAATAAGACATTATTGGAAAAATTATGGTTTCTTTTTTAAATAATTTAACCTTTTTTTATATTGGCATGTATGATAACATATTTTATCGTATAAGATACTTTAACTAATTAAAATGATATTAAGTGTTTTTTACAACTCAATAAAGTTGGTTATTTGTTGTATGCCTTGTACTTTTCAACCAAATTTCTCTCACATCACAGTTTTACTAGTTATATAAGATTACATGTTTCATATAACACGATAAAAATGTTCCTTTTATAGAATACCAAAAGATTAAATCCAATGAGTGAATTATATCTACTACACCACAAGCATTCAAACCAAATTTTAATCATGTCACATTTTTACTAGTTATATATGATTACGTATTTCATACGATAGAAAAGTAGTATTTCTTATACGAAATACCAAAATGTTGAAGTGAATACCTAAAACCGATCAGATGATCTCAGTGTAATCCATCAAGCAATAAACGAGTTACTATAATACACCACATACTTTCAACCAAATTTATGTCACGTCACATTTTTACTAGTTATATAAGATCACGTATTTCATACAACACTAAAGAAACATGTATCTTATATGAACTATAAAACAGTTAAACATAACTACTTTAACCGATCAAATGGTATCAAGTGTGATCTATCAACCAATGAGCGAGTTCGTTGTACATCATGTATTTTTAACTAAATTGATATCACATCACGTTTTCACCATTTATATAAGAGTACGTATTTCATACAACATGAAAAGAAGATGCTAAACGGTTGAAATCATCTATCATTTTTGTCTAATTAACTCTTTAATATATTTAAATTAAGTAGAAACTCTCATATCTAAGTTAATATCAATGTTAAGGAGTTTGACTACTTCGAGCTTATACAAAAGACAAAATAAGAGAGTGGACGGACCTCACAATTCACAAGCTTTGTTGGTTGGTAATTACAACGCTAATTGTGTTTAGAACTAATTATTAATTTGTTCTTTCGTCTTAAATGTAGATTAAGTCTCCTAAATAAAGGTTGAAACTTGATTTTAATACGTGACACATACAATTTCCACAAGTGTTTTGATCTCTTAGTAATATAATACGTGTAAGTTAAGCGAGTTAAATAACAATTCACTGTGTTTGTATCAAAAAGGTAACTTTTAAGTATGAGTAATATCAAGTTGATGTTAACTTTAGCTCGTTAAGATTTTTTTGTCAATTTCTTTCAAATTTGCATATGTTTTTAATTTTTTGTACTTCATAAAGATGATTGATAATGCCATGAACATTTTAATT
Source organism: Ambrosia x helenae (assembly GCA_030844895.1). Lineage (NCBI taxonomy): Eukaryota > Viridiplantae > Streptophyta > Magnoliopsida > Asterales > Asteraceae > Ambrosia > Ambrosia x helenae. The sequence continues at coordinate 10,765 of JAUTDX010003899.1, read as the reverse complement.
CGATGTAGACTAAGGTTAGTTACCCACGTGATACACAGAGTTATGTATCAAAACTAATACAATTAAAAAATGGTCATTTATATAAATCTCCTCGCTAAAATCATTTATAACATATTTATACAACTTAAAAAGTCAATTACATATTTCCTCCTCTTAAAACATAAGCATGTAAAAAGTCAATTACATATTTCCCCTTCCCAATAGGAAATATGTAATTCATAGACTTAGTTAGAGGAAAAAAAACCTAAAGATATTTATAAAAAAAATAAGTACATGTTACATTTTATCAGGATTAATTGAATTGAATTTTTATATATATATTTTTTTTCCAAATTTATATATATATATAGTGTTAATTTTATACCTTATATGTATAAGTTTAGAAGTTTAGAGGCCAAATATAAACTAGTGAATATGGAGGTGAGTTAAATATTAAAATACCTAAACTTAAATCGACTTTGGTTCTAAATCATGGATTATTATCCAATTTTGAGGTAAGAACTTATTTTATTTGATCGATTTGCTACACTTTTGATCAGTTTGAATTTATTTTTGACATAATTTTGAATTTTTTTGGTCCGGCTAGGACCGATTTGGTCCGACTAATCGGTGACTAATCACAATTTTTACAACCTTGGACCGACACTGATTAATTGAGTGATTAGCCCAAAATTAATCAGTAAAGTGAGAACTAGCGATTAATCGGCGATTAATTACGATTTTTACAACCTTTTTTATACTGAAAGATGATTGATGTTACATTACAATTGCCCACGTTTGGTTGATTTGGTATATCAATTTATGATTTTAGACATTTAAAAAATCTAACATATCATACTAAAAAATCAATAAATTTACACATGTGCTGCCCCTTTTCTTCATGGAATTCACAATATTGATTGGAGTTTTCATTTCTTTTACTCTTGGCCAAAGGTCTAGGAGGCGTGAAGTTGTGCTTTACCTCTTCAGTTGCAATAATTTCTTGTGGGGTTTTGGTCAAAGTAGTGAAGTTCACAGTTTTTTCCTGCTTGGAGGTTTCCTTCCATCTGGCCTTTGGGAGTCAGATCTTTTGGAGTGTGTGTCGTAGGAACCAAAGTTACCCTTTTTTCTGCTTGGACTAGTGCTCCTCCAACTATGGGCTCTTTTTCTTTGCTCCTTGATGTCCACAACATCTTCCCCTCGGATGTGGGCTTTGGCTCTTTCAAGAGCTTCTTCAAGGGTCTTAGGTAGACTCTTGTTGAAATCCCTTGTTAGGTACTTGGAATTTATTACATTCATGAACCCTGCAACCTTCACTTGTTCATCAGCACCAACATAGGTTAGACATTCCATTTTGTATCTTTCTATAAAATCCCAAAGGCTTTCATCATCTCGTTGTTTGATTTGGAAAATGACGGTGGCATCCTTGACACATCTTCGTTCTTGGGAAAAGTTGGCCAAGAACCCTTTACCTAGGTCATCAAAGGACCGAGTGCTTCATGCTGGAAGGTGATCCTTAGGATCATCAGTGCAATCATAAGTTAATATGTGCGAAGGCATTTTCAGTTTAGTGGGAAAATCATAATCGCCTATTTGTTGAGAGAAGCGTGAAAGGTTGCTTGGCTTGTAGGGTTTCATGAGGTCATTCTCGGCTCTGGTTGTTGCATTACCATTTAAGTTGTTTTGGTGGGTGGCTAACACTTAGTTGATGAAATGTTGCCAAGGGAACTGTGCCATCATTTGTGTCATCGTTTGAGGCATTAGGTTGAAGCCTTGAAGGCTTTCTAGTTGGATCATCCAGTTTGTTCCCATTGGACACTCATGGCTAGACTCCGAGCCATGGGTAAGAAGGTCATGGCCTGTTCCCAATAAGTGGGAGCAAGTGGGGGAACACTTGAAACTTGTGACTGCAAGAGCTGATCTAGTGTGACCTCGTGCGCTATGGGGGCACTTGAGGCAAAGGGTTGAGAAATGAACAAAGGGAAGGTTGTAGGGCTTGGCCTCCAGGGATATAAGGACTGGGGTTAAAAGGTGAGTAGATTGTGCTCGGACCAACCTCGAAGAGTGATTGTATAGGTCGTGAGCTAGCAGGAGGATTGTGAGGAGGATGTGGTGGTCCAGGTGAAAATGAAGGTTCGGAATCATAATAGTCTAACCTTATCCTTACCCATTTTTCTCTTTCTTTGTTCACATGTTGGTTGAGACGAGATCTCAACTATAAGAAGTTCTTGGTTACTCCCTCAGGCGTTAAGTACATGCGTTCTGGTGTACGCATGAGGCCGAGTTAGGGAGAAGCAACTGTTGAACGTGAAGTTTTGGTGTTTGGAAGAGAGAGAACTCCGGGGACGTGGTCCTCGTTGGAGTGCCTCCGAAGTAGAGAACAGATTGTATCTAGTTGGAGAAGTCCGATCAGTGTTTGGTGTCTCACTAGTGTTGTGAGGCACTTGATTCACCTCGCCTGGAGACTCTTCATTTGACATTTCAATAAGTTGGAGTTACAAAACTGATTTGCAAGGTAAATTCAATGGCACGACCCCACAGTGTGCGCCAACTTGTTGCTACAACAAATATAAGACTAACGATGGTTATGAGTTCTCCGAGGATAAAGGGTTGAAGGGTTTCGGTTAGCCTAACGTAGGATGTGGGGTCCCCCCACGTTTGCAGCACGTTGGTAGGATCTTATTGTTTAAGATTCTGGTTTGAAGATTATTCAAACCAGAATTGTGTTGTTATTATTGTATTTATATTATTGTTATTATTATGAGATATGATGTGTAAGGAAAAGATTATGCATGGAGCATGATCTTCTAGAGAGAAGAGAGGGATTTGTAAGGTGTGTGTTTGCTTATCAGGGAATCAGGCTTTATAGAAGAAAGTTCTTTAATAAATGGAAGTAAGCTATACTCAATCCTTTGGCTGCAGTAAGGGACTTTCCCATTTTGCCTATGGAAGGCTTTAAACCTGCGGGTAATGAGGTGCACTCTCCACACGTGGTGGGTGAGGCCTGAGCTGGAGAGTCAACCCAGAAAGTGTGTCAAGACAAAACACTTATTTGTTCCTTTTGTTGCTGATGACAACTGCTTTGCTTTTAAAACCCTTTTAACCTTTAACCTTTTAAGTTGTTGTGTATTATAATCAGTTTTCAGGTTTGAGCTACTCACGCCATCATCCCCAAATCAACCATCGAGCCCTAGATCCAAAATATCAATCTTACCAAATATCAATCTCAGTTTTAACTTTTAAAACTGATACATAGTATAAAACTTGCAAAGCCCCGTACTTTTTATAGCCCAGATGGTTGTGATGTTGGTTTTAATACTTGAACTGGGTGAGGCAAACAAAAGCACCACCGTCACTCCCAAGAAATACGGTAGAAGGTAAGCATATATTGCCATTTGAGTGCAGGTTTTTGGTTCTTAACATTCTTGAGACTTGAGAGTGTGATTGATTTACAAGCTTTTACTGCTCCCGATATATTGTATTGGTTAGGAATAATGTTCTTAAGATTCTTGAGAGTGTGAATTTTTTGCAAGCTTTAACTGCTATAGTTATATTGTGTCTGTTGAAAATAGGCTTGTTGTTTCTAAGATTTTTGGTGACACAAAGCAAAATTTTGTGTGTTGCAATCTTTTTTTTTTTGCTAAATTGATGCTAGTTTTAGGTCTGGACTTCCATAGAGATAGAATGCTTAATTACTTCAGCATTTTAAGAATTTTCTACTCGGGTTGCACCTAAAATGAATTAAATGTCGTTTATTTTTGTTTTTGTATAGGTTTCTGATAATTTGCTTCGTGGTGCAACTATGCAAGTAGAGTAGGTACCATATTATCCTTTTTTTTGTTATAGTTATGCAGTTGAGAAATTTGGTTATAAGAGGTTGAAGATAACAGTTGAACAACTACCATAATTTGAGAGGGGTAAAAACCACTTATTCTTTTATAAGCATCCTTTTTAATTGGTTTTATTTGCAGATGATGCAACTAGAGCTGACTTTGCGGACACTTTTGAGGCAACACAACACACTTCATGCAAAGCTTTACCAACAGCTAAAAAATATGATTAACCGTATGCTGCTCCACTATTTCAGCTTTTACAATCTCACGCAATGCGCGTTGGTTCTATTTAAGACATTATTTTTGTTTCATGGGGAAACAATGATTGAATACATTTTTCTAGTGTCTTATGGATTCATTTTCTCCCTTTTTTTTAGCTAATGAGTTTATGATTGAGTCGTTGACTGTTGCGTGTTCAAATGTTTTCCGTAGACTTTGAGTTAACTTTGTTGGTAAATAGGTTGAAGTAGACCTAACAGTTTGACACACAGTCGAATGTCGCGCAACGCGCGACAGTACATCCCACTAGTTTCCTTTCAAAGTTAGGCCATATGGTGGTTACACGCCTAGTCATCATCACTACCTTCCACAACATCATCACATCATTCCACCCTCCATCACCATTAAAGGGGTGTGGTCACTATCCTCATTCGCTACTTTAGTCTTCATATTTTGTTTATTTTATATTTAATATTTTGTTAATATTACAAAGTCGCATCAAAGGATCAAGTAGCCTACATATTAATTCTTAATCATTATCACACTTTTCATAAAATATGGCATTTGTACATGAACCTCACCATATATATATATAATATATATATATATATATATATGAGAAGTTGTTTTGGTCAAAAGTGTACAAATGGCATTTTTTTGTACAAAGTATGAGAAGTCTATATAGGTTTTGTGTTTTAAATTTTAGGGATGGTGGTGTTGTTTTGGTCAAAAGTGGTTGTGATGGTGTTACAATAAGACAATCTTGGTTTCACAGATCTGGGTTTCAGATCTGACCATACAGGGCAAATCTTTCCATAAAATCGAACCCACACCCTTAGTCCTTTTGTCGAAGGGGCGACAAAACAGGGAGGTTGTTCAAAGAGTTAGTGAGGGATGACAGGATTGTGACAAGTCTTTTGAAAATGACTGAAGAAATAGGTGTGTGTGTGTGTTGTTCATGTTGTTCATATTTTAATTGAGTATTGTTTCCCTAAAAAAATAGTTGTGTATTTTGATGGTATGTTGTTTTTGACACACACCTTGTCTGTTCTTGTAATTGAATGTTTCTTTCATTAAAGATTTTGTTGGGGATGTTTTTGTTTGACTTATATGGTCCTGTACGTCTAAATCCAGCTTGTTTTATTAGCTTTTTGTTTTGAATACATGCACTCCATGTGTTTGATGAAATGCCTGACTGGGTTAACATGTGTTACTTCTGTTAGTATGTTAGAAGTTAATGGTGAATGTATAGAAGGTAGTTATAAGGCCTTTTGTGTTTTGGATATATGGATGTCCATTTAAAGTTAATGGTGAATGTATGGAAGGTAATTATAAAGTCTTTTGTGTTTTAGATATATGCACTCCATGTGTTGATGAAATGCCTGACTGGGTTAACATGTGTTACTTCTGTTAGTATGTTAGAAGTTAATGGTGAATGTATGGAAGGTAGTTATAAGCTCTTTTGTGTTTTGGATATATGGATGTCCATTTAAAGTTAATGGTGAATGTATGGAAGGTAGTTATAAGGTCTTTTGTTTTTCAGATATATGGATGTCCATTTAAAGTTAATGGTGAATGTATGGAAGGTAATTATAACGTCTTTTGTGTTTTGTATATATACACTCCATGTGTTTGATGAAATGCCTGACTGGGTTAATAGGTGTTACTTCTGTTAGTATGTTAGAACTTTTTGGTGAATGTATGGAGGGTAGTTATAATGTCTTTTGTGTTTTGGATATATGCACTTCATGTGTTTGATGAAATTCCTGACTGGTTTAACATGTGTTACTCCATGTGTTTTGCAGTTGATAACGAAGACCCCCACCGGTTATGTTAATATACGAAGTCCAAGGAAGCCAAAAAAAATATGTAGAAAAACTTTAAAATAACGTTTTCTTTTTGGTACTCAATGTATAGAATTACTAGATTTATTTTGTTAAAGTGGTCAATAGTTTGTAATGATACTTTGTAATAACGTGTGTTAATAGTTTGTATGCTTTATTTCTTAGTAAACTTATGAAGTGAAAACTTTGTAAATAACGTGTGTTACCAAATAACATGTGTTTAACCTCTCATGCAACATTAACACATGTTACCATTTCGCGTAGTTCATTTGAATGTCCTGGGTAGGTTTTTCTCTTGTTCAATCATATTATAGTTAGACAAACAGTCTATTAATGCATGTGACTTATATAATCATGTGACAACATTTAACACATGTTAGTTTATTTTTTGTCCCCTTTTCTGTCTGATCTTACCTTTTGTATGTCTTGATCGATTGCGTGAGCGTTTTCAAACCTTTATGGATTTTATTATAATGGTAAGTAAAAACCCTGGTATAGATAGGGTAACATATGTTAACATCAGGCAACTTATAGATACCTTTCATGCAATCTTTTTTTTTCATAATTTTTTGATTCACCAGCAAGATAGGAGGGCATGTGAGATAGGATGACACATGTTACAAAAACTTCATTTGTGCCTATAGGTCTTGGGGGTAAATTTTATGTATAAGTTAAAAACTAAGTCATGCTTGATTTTAACACATGTTACCTTACCATTCATTTATAAACACTCACGAATATGCACAATAGATAGCTAAAAACACAACAGTGGACAACATATGTCACGGATACTATCACCTGCCATCCATTATAGCGTTATATAAATATTGTTATATGTACATCACATGTTAAGGTCAATATATTAGCAAAAGAATATACAATATAAGGTACATAACCCGTGGCCAATTACCATACTTTTAAAGTCTATATAATATAAGGTTTTAACAAACATTCCATACAAGCGACCATGCAACCCGCCGCACAAAAAAACACCGTACCACCATAATTGATTCCCCTACTTTCTTAGCGTTGCCAATTCAACTTTGTCCTTCAAAAGATTCACTAGTGACCGTAAGATATGTGCTGCGGACATCTTTCGCAACCTCCTCAACTCTGCCAGCTTCTTTGCGCTATTTGATCTAAACCCGGTATCTAAACGTTCCCCTTGCCCATGAACTTTTCCATATGTCTAATCAAGAACACCCCACAGTCATCAACGTTGTTACGTGTTGCCCAATCAATCTTCTCCCTTTGTATCTTTAACCCATTGATTATTTCAGCCTTCGGGTGCTTGAGTTCACATAGATACTTCACCAGCATATCCTTCGGGTAAATAAATCATTTGTTAACACATGTTAGAAAGAAATTAACACACATTAACCAGAAACTAACACGGGTTAACCAGTAAACTAGCAACATGTTAGCAATAAATTTGCAATGTTATAACTAACTTACAATCTTGTATGGGGTGTCTTTCTTGAAGTAGTTGTCGCTCTCCGCAATCAGAACCCAATTGTTTCACCAGCATTGTCAATAACTGAAATTGACAGGTACTTTAGCTCAAAAACCACGAGGTAGTAGTGACCGTACTCCAAGACCGAAAATATGATAAGATCAAAATTTTGTAGATCCATCATCTTATCACTCCAGTATAATAACGGCCCTCATGCTTGACCGAAACTTGCTTACCCGAGGTTGGCTTCTTCCTTTTGCGTGCAATGGTCTACTTGCTCGTACCACGGTAACATGTGTTACAATATAAACATAAGTTAAAGACACATAGTAACGTTGTAGCGGAAACTCAATCATACCTTTCTTCCGAGATGATCCAGCCATATCTGCACACGTTAACCTTTTGCCAGTAACACATGTTATTATAGTTAGTAAAAAAAGTCTATCAAAATGCTCAATCTAAACCAAATGTTAACACATGTTAAAGGTAAGTAGTGGTGCTGCAAGAGAAAATTAATCTTACCCATATTCCTAAAATGTTCCAGGCGTCTGCGCTGAACGTTTGTCTGTAACACAAGTTATCATAGGTTTTCAAAAAGTGTTAACAATAGGTCGTACCCCAATATCCAAAAACATAAAACCATAGCGCGCATACCATGGTCCTTGCTTGATGATTTGAGTCTTGTCTTTTCCAACTCAATTGACTTCTTTACTGTTAACATACAGAATCCGTGTCATGACAATTTAATAAACTGTTAACACGTGTTAATAACAACATTTAAAAAAAATAACACCCTAAGGATTTATGTTGTTACTGGAACCACCATGCACCACCGTTCGCCGGAGAAATTAAAACCCACAGAAGACCTTATGAGATTTGTGTTTCATCTTCTCTAAATCTCTTAACTTTAGAGGCACCCCCATCCATTCTAAAGAGACTTGAGAAAGAGAGAGAGAGAGAGTTACGACAAGAGAGAAAGAGAGGCCGAACGATTGTTTCTCCGGCTGGTATATCTTCTCCGGCCACACCTCCAACCACTTATAAACCAACCACTTTAATACCACTTCTGATGGGTCCATCTTCTCTGGCTACACCATTCACCACCACCATTGTTATCGAATACCAAGAAGATGAAGAACACTAAGAAGATGAACAATACCAAGAATATGAAGAAGGAGGATGGAGATGATTGTTACTGGTCATAAAATGGAACAAACAAATATGGTGCTTCTTACTTTGTTTGAGGTTGATGGTGGATTCTTAGAGAAAAGATGAGGATTAATGGTGTTTGAGCTTCATTTTGAGAAGAAAGAAGAGATATAAGAAGAGAAAGGGGAGAGGTCATTCTTGTGGTTTTAAAAAGGAGGGAGGGAGAGACGTTAGGTTATGTCTTGGGATGTGAAATTTGACAAGAAAGAAGGAGAGATGGTGGGCCTTGCAACTTTACCAAATTACCCTTATTTGTACTATCTCTGTTATAAATATATTATCTTAAACAAAAAGTCTCCCCAATTAATCCCAGCATTGATTAACTCCAATGGATGGCTAGGATAAGATTCTCAAGGGTTTTCACTATAAAAAAAAGGGTTTCCTATATATCACATCCATATTATATAGGGTTGGGTTATTTTGAGAACCATGTTGAGTTGCGAGAACCATAGGAACCATTGTAAGCCATTGATCTTGGCCAATCAAAGGTTGAGATTAAAAGTTAGGCTATTTTGTCTTTTACCAAAACAACAACTTGCCATTTAATTTTTTATTATAAATAAAGTACATAAAGGGTATTAAGGTAAAATATTACGTGAGAGCATATAATTAATATAATATGATATTAATTTTTTATTTAATAAATTCAAATATCAGATTTTTTAACTTTTTTTATTTTTTAATTTATTTATTTTTTTAAAACAAAATAATCAGATAAAATTTGATGAAGATAATTTACACTGGTGTAATTATTTGCACCAGTGTAAATCAACCATAATTTACACTGTGTAATTATTTACACCAATGTAAATCTACCATGATTTACACTGGTGTGATTATTTACACCAGTGTAATCTACCATACACAACCAACTACACAAAAAACACTAGTGTAAAAAACGAAAACAAACATTTATACATTCGTATTACACCAATGTAAATACCTAAAACATCTATACATTCGTTATTACCACCATAAAATGCATACTAGAAACATTATTGTTACAAAAAAAAAAAACACAACCTGCTGCATCTGCAAAACACATCATCATCATCATCATCAAAACTTCATCTTCTTTCAAAAACAAAACAACAAAATAATAATAATAATACATAATAAATAATAACTAATAATAATAATAATAATAAATAACCTGTGTTTGAGAGTGGTGTGAGAAGCAAAATTTCTGTGGAGAGTACACCATTGACCACCGCCCTTCATCGTTCATCACCACCGTCGTCCACCGGTGACCACCGCCTTTATTGTTAAAAAAAATAAAAAAACATCATCATCATCTAAACAACAACTATAATAATAACATTAATAATAATAATAATAATAATAATAACAACAACAACAACAAACCTGTCTCTCTCGTCCGTCCTCCGCCGTCACCGCCGTCTCCGCCGTTCACCATCGTCATCCCACCCTCGCCGTTCACCATCGTCCCCCTTCCCCCACCACGAACCACCCCCTCCCCTCCAGATCTGTTTTCAGGATCCCCAAAAAACCACCACCAAAATCAACCCCACCAACCATCACCATCATCATCGTCCCCCCCTTGCCCCCACCACGAACCACCCCCTCCCCTCCAGATCTGTTTTTAGATCCCCAAAAAAACCACCACCAAAATCAAACCCCCAACCATCACCATCACCTCCGCCCCCTGTCACCTCCACCAACAACCGGGCGTCGACCACCGTGTGAGAGAAAGATAGAGAGAAAGGTTGTCTGGTAGAAAGAGGAGAGAGAGAGAGAGAGAGAGAGAGAAACGATGAGAGAGAGGAGAGAGGATAGAGAGAGAGAGAAAGTGTGTGAGAGAGAGAGGAGAGAGAGAGAGAGAGGAGTGTGTGTGAGATGAGTGTGTGTGTTTGTTTTAAAAAAAACAAAAAAAAATAAAAGATTTTAAATCTGTTGACAAGGGGGGTTAGGGTGGGGTTGGGGTTGGGGTAAAATTACTATCATGCCCTTTTTATATTATAATGGTAAGTGGTATATGTGTCACTATCTTATTGGTTAGAGGGGTTCTCAAGTTCTTGCAACTCAAGAGGGTTCCTCAAATGAACCCAATCCTATATATATATATATACACACACACACACACACACACACACACCTAGTGGGTTTACGCGCGTTGCCGCCGCGGGATCCAAATACAATTTGCACTACAACAATGTGATTATGTATAAAGCGAAAAAATGCAAATCTAATAGTACACCTAAGTACCC